>JAXQQM020078245.1:0-144164 GCA_034641835.2 Pinus albicaulis | reverse complement strand
CATTTAGCCACCATCTGATATGACAGAATTTTATGGGTGGCTAACAGTGGCTCCACTTGGGGATGGTGCCTTTTTTGAAGGCATCAAGAACTGCAGACTTGTTTTCTCTAGAAGGCTGATCAGTTGCCTCATCCATTGGGTTGTTTTCTTCTACTTGAATGATCTTATTTTGCTCTAGAAACAAGTTATCATTCATTAAAAGACAATGGAACTTTCATCAACAAACTTTCTACCTACCCAATCCTACTGATCTAACATTTTTTCTTTATCAGAGTGCACTTGGATTGGAAAACTCTCTTACAACATTTTATTCTTTTTGAAAACAAAAATCTAATCTAGTTCTACTTCTTATCTCTTCATGGATCCAGATTAAACAGTTGGATCCATATTATTCTCTACCTAATCTACTGTCTATTGGGATTAAACTGTCCAACAGACTTTCATTCTCTAAATTCTATAACATAAATTTAAAAAACAGTCAAGTCAAGGTTAAGCTGTTTGACTTGCTGTGATCTATGGCATAAAAACAAGCTGCACATAGATTATTATTTGCAGAAAATAACAATAAAATGGAAGGCTTAAGATCTGAAAGTTTCTCGTCATGGCCTTCTCTTTTCTTCATAGCTCTGTTTTTGCTTTTGTTTTTGAGCTGTCTTTTTCTTTTCTTCTGGTTCAGGTTTTAAGTTGATTAGAACCAGATCTTGACATTTCTTTGACTCAGAATTTAACATAGATTTGAGTCATTTCCTTTGGGAAACTTTGGTTCAGATTTTGAGTTTGTTTGAACCTTCAATTTCTATCCTAATCTATCTACTGATAAGCCAAGATTGAACAGTTTGGAAAATCAAATTCACTATCCTATCAGCAGAAAATTTAAAACTAATTAGTCAAGATTAAACTGTTTGACTAACTAGAAGTGTGTTTTGTAGGAGTGGCATTTAAGCTTGCACACTTTCAGAATTTGTTTTCTCTTTTTTGGTATGGGGCTGTACCTTTCTTGTTTTCACAATATGCCCTCTTTTCTCTTTTCTATTGTTTTTAGATTTTTCTTTTTCTTACTAGACAAAAATCAACAACTAACTAAATGCTCAAAGCTGAGCTTTATTGACATTCCTATATAACCTAATCTAACTCTCGAAATAGTTCAACTCTATATAGTACAATAGTGCCAATGTAGCCAGTTAAGTAGTGACAAAAAGGGGTAGAAAATCTGGCTGCTCGTCAGAGATAACAATAGGGTATTTTGAATGTGGGTCTTTAAAACCAAGGCCACCACCAATGGTGACCACTCCTGATGTATCTAGCTCTTGCAAAGAGTTAATGCTTGGGAACTTGAGCCAATCAGGGCCTCCATATATTCTGCCACAGGATCAGAAAAAACATGATCTAAACTTTTTTCTTTTAGGCCTTCCATAACTTGTAGGCTATCTGCATCCTTGACAGCTTGTTTCACTGCATCTTCAGTGTAGCTCTTGAAAGTATAATCATCCTTTTCCTGCACATCAAAAGGCAGTGAAATTTATTTTTTCTTAGGGGGAGGGAGACTTTCCAAAAATGCTCTGGGGTCTCTGAATTGGTATGATTGTTCTTGTAAATTCAATATTTCAATCTCAGTTTCATACCTTTCAACTACCAATTCTAGAAAAAATTTCTTAAGCTCGGGATTATTGAATTTTGAGTTGAGAAGGATAACCTTTGGAAGGTCCTTACATTTGATTTTTACTAGTATACTTGATATTCCACAACGATACTCTATTATGGGACTAGGTTGCATTTTTGTAAATTGTTCAGAGTCTTCTATTATTGGAGTCATTAGGTTTTTTAGGGTTGTGGAGTCGCCAGGTGGAATATTTTGAACTTTGTTGTCCACCAAAAACATGATTGGGTTTTCTCGATGCATTCCCAAGGGAGTTTACAAGGACTAGTGAAGTAATAGGCCTACTGGAGGCTAGTGGAGTCGCCAGGTGGAAACTATTTAGCTTGTAGGAAGGTAAAATATTGGATGGTTCCACCACCATGTTTATTATGAAGCCAAACTGAAATGTTTTTTGGGTTTTTCTAAGTTATTCTGGTCTTATAGGTTATGAGAGTTTCCTACGTGTGATTTAACACTTAGCTAGGGTGTCAAACATACAGAGTTTACTCTTATGGCTTGGTAACTAGCTCCTTCAAGGTTTGATAAGGGTTTAAAAGGAATCCTAAGGGTTGCTTAGTTTGTCACTGATTCAATTAAGTCCTATCATGATTACCATTTCTTGGTAGTGCTTGAAGAAAGTTACTTATGTTATACTGGACCTAAAAAAGTTTAAAGAAAGGTTTTGAAACCTCTAATTCTTAGTAGGTCCCACCGTGATCGCCATTATGTTGGTGGCAATGAGGTGGATGATAATCACTGGATAGTATTTGTAAATAAGGGATTTCTGGAGTCCTCAAGGGGTACTTAGATTGATACTGACTCAGAAGGTCCCACCGTGATCGCCATTATGTTGGTGTCCCGTGTTTTGATAGTTTGTAAATCAAAAGACAAGGCAACATGAAACCAATCTTTTTTTTTTTTTTAAAGGAGGTCAGTCTTAGAGGGATCTCTCAAATATTTGTTTGCAAAGGTTTATCTTGTGTGCTTTGATTATGGATTTTAGACTAGTTATTAAGTGCAGATGTTTGTTTGGTTGGATTGAGTTGATACAGCAAAACATGAAAGGTCTAGGAAAGATAGACAGAAAGAGGAAATATCTGGTTCCTTGGGCAATGGAGTCGAAATAAGGTCATGAAAAACTCTTGAAGGGATATTGGATATCAAAGGGCAAATCTAACTTGGCCACAGGATCCTTTGCTTTGGAATGAGATGGAAATTAATGATTTGGAAAGAGAAGTTTAATTCTCAACAAAGGGAAACCTGAAAACATAACTTAACAATAAAGAAATATTTGATAGACAAGGTGTTGGGGCCCTTGTTTTGATTATTTTTGAAATTTTGGTTAGAATATTTTTGAGTTGCGACATGAAGACACATGGCAATCGCGACCGCATCGCAACTACCAAGAGTCGCGGAGCTATCAAGGTGGCGCGGAAGCATGAGATAGCTGAAGAAAGAACACGCACAAGTACAGATGAAGAAAACACACAGCAGAAGACAGAAAGCGGAACACACAGATAACAGGAGAGAAGCTGGAAGCAGCTGAAGAAAAGACACAGAGGAACTGATAGTCGCGATAGCGGGTGAATAAATAACAGTCACCCGGCTGAAAGAAAGAGAATGTTGCACGGGTTGCGAGGCTCGTGACAGGAGAAGAAGCCCAGAGCGACTGCGGGAAATCATGCATGACATCTCTGTGATTCCTAATCTTCTCTATTTCTGTTCCGTAAGACATTTGTACATCTGTATCAGAGTTGTAAGCTATCGCTGAAAATGCTATGTAATCATGTGCTTGGCCAGAGATTAATATAATGAAAGGTTGCTGTCTCAATAAGAGGTTTACATGCATGTAATGTGTTTATGCTGGTTTAAAATTTTATTTGCTAATATCTGAATGCTTCTTAAGTGCTCTTGCGTACATGACTCTGTCTATACAATCGATGCATTGTCCATCATGAGTTGCGACTCTGTTCCTTTCCATTGGTCTAATCCCCTTCTGCATGTGGTTGCGGCATGCCTCGGGTGAGACACACTGCTCTCCGGAGTAGGGTGAAAATGCCGGCGTGATCCTAGACTACATCGGACTCCTTTGTTGGCCACAACTCTTGAACCTGGGTCTTGTCTGCGAGACCTGACTTCTCGCCAACAAATGGTTCCGTTGCCGGGACCTGCATGTTCTGAGGGGAACTAGATCATGGTATCGAGGATTTTTGAAGGAGAGATACGGCGATGGTGGGATAATCATCTCGACCAATTCATTGCTTAGAAAGCAGAGCTGACCAAGCAAAAGGAGGCGGCGATCAAGGAGCTCGTCCTTTTCTCTGATTTAGCTAGCGATACATACGAAATATTCTGGGGAAAATTCCCCAGCGATCTCTACAATTGGTTGCGAAGGTTACAGACGAAGGTGCTTAGAGATGGTTCGCGAAAGATAAACCGTAGGTGGGTGCACGAAGATCTGGTGGCGCTGCATCGGGTGAACACTGAACTAACCCGCGCGGTGGATTTTTTGGTAAGGACCACGTTGGAAGGATACACTGTGGAATTTGCTGCTGAGTGCTATCAATATTTCTCGAAGGCCGAGGCTGTCTTCCACTCAGGGCTAAGAGGGAAGCTGCTTAAGGAGATTCCGCTGTGGATTAAAGCTCTGATGGTGGATGAAGGGTTGATTGAATTCCACAAAACGAGTATGGAAGCGTAAACCACCCGTGCTGGGGGAAGGGTTGAGGGGACAGATGCTACGTAGAATGTGAAAGCGGGAAGCGGGGAATGGATGTTGAGTCCGCATGCAAGTTGAGGGAGCGACGTGCGCATCGGCGGGCACAGATCGCCGATAGGTGGCAAAGAAGGGTGATGCAAGATTTGAAGAGACGGGAGTTCGAGAGGAAAAATCAGAAGGAGGCGCCTCAGAGGATAGGAATTATGGATTTGGATACCCGGGAAGAAGACGGGACAGCGATGGAATTGCGGCGGGTGCATGGGAGCCCAGCGACGCGAGGAAGAGAGATGGTGACTAGCGAAGGCGACGGAAAGATGCAGCCCGAAGAGAGTTCCGATGACGAATGGCACGGCATGATGCAGCGGATGTTTCAAGAGGAGACGGCACTCACCCCTCCAGGCAGCCCTACTTCCCACATTTTGCATGGCCAGGATCCCTACCTTCCCCTGGTACTGTATCAACCTTTAAGTAATATTTTCATTCAGTTACAAGCATTGAGTCAGTCATACAGTAGTTCATCAGCGTCAGTAACGTCCGGTAATAGCAGCGTTACTAGTAGTGTTGTATTCCCTAGTGGAACCGTTACGCAACCAGGACCTGGAGGATTTATCCTGGTCAATACTCCGCAAGTACACATGGCTGGATCTTTCACCCAGTATCCAGAGTTCTCTGGCCAGGGCAATGATGATGTAGAGCAACACTGGTATTTGTGCGAAGCCATCTGGAGGGCTCGGCAGACGCCAGATGCAGGGAAGTTAATAGAGTTCCAAACCACGCTCAGAGAGAGGGCTCTGCGATGGTTTATCAAGTGGTCCGAGGCTCATCCTAACCCCGTAATTGCGGACGTAAAGCGGGATTTTGTCTGTGAATTCAAGCTTCCCCAGACAGACCAGCAGGGCCTGTCCGAGCTGTGGGAAATTAAGCAGAAGGAAGGTGAGACCGCGTGGGAGTTGATGCGGCAATTCAAGGACGCGATTGGGAAACTCAGCTACCCGATTGATCCAAACCACCAGAGGGACTGGTTCATCAAGGCTCTGCTTCCCTTGACACGAACCCCTCTCACTCAGCAGAAGATTGATAATCTGCAGGACGCTTTGGAGCAGGCCATGAAGATTGAAGCCATGGTGGGCTACCCCCAGGAATACCGGGGGGGGGGGCCGGCCCCGCAAGATCCTTCTTTGATAGGGTTGTAACACCAGATCGCTAGCCTGACTAAAAAGCTCAAGGAGCTCCAGCCGGTGAGACCAGCGTGGCCGAATGTTTGGTGTACTCATTGCCTGGTCGAGGGCCACGTCGCAACCGAGTGTCTCCGATTGCGTGGCGCAGGGGTAGGACCCTCGGTCGCGGCAATCCAGGGGGGTCCACCAACTGGTGGTGGCACGACGATGAATCCGCAGGGGGTCTACCAGCCGCAACAGCCTTACGCGGGGTTCCCACCTCAACCGGGTTCCTCCACCACAGAGTACTGCGAGATTTGCCGAATGTTGGGGCATCCTCCTCGGATGTGCCCGATACTACAGAAGTACTCCATGGTCCCAAAAAATGTGTACTGCGAATTTTGTGTTTCCACGACTCACAACACTGAGTAGTGTAGGGCGCTCGATGCTCTTGCGGATCGATTGGATCGTCCCGCCTACAGGGTGAACAAGGCCCTAAGGGGAAGAGGCGGCGGCATGTGGGGAGGCCGCACAGGCGGACGCGGTCTGGTGAAATGTTACAACTGTGACCAGGAGGGTCACGTGGCTCGAGAATGTCCCCTTCCGCGACGACCCTGGTGTTCCCAGTGCCGGGTAAACGCCCACACCATAGAGGACTGTCCGGAGCTCATCAAGAAGTGGGAAGAACGGGCGAGGTAGAGGGGAGCGAATCTGATAAACTCATAGCCGTGAGGGACCGCGACCCTAGACATGCAGAACGTCGCGATCGTGACGAGGGGTGGAAATAAAACTTGAGAGGATGCCCATGGGAAGGAGCCAGCACGAGTGGTTCGGCCGGCATCCCCGAAGATGTTAATCGGGCCCGAAGCCCAGAAGAAGTATTTCCAGGAGGCAGTTGAGGCGTTCGCCCAGCTGCGGGACGTGAGAGGTCTGGAGGAGCCCGTGCTGCCAGAATTTGGGGCGCAGAATTTCACAGGTACTGTGATCGAGGACTGGCTCCAGCTATTCCTCAGGATTATTGACAATGCTGCGCTGCGGCAGCAACTTAAGCATGCTTTGGAAGGAGCATTACAGGGTCATACATGACTTAGGGATCCGGTGAATGCTGGCCCTCAATATGTGCAGCGCGTCAAGTGGAACAAGCAACGAACAGACAAAGAATTTCGGCTCAACACGCAGGTTGCGGGATTCCAAATCAGCGATACCATGCTGGACTTGGGGTCCGACGTCAACATCCTGCCACGAAAGACGTGGGAGGCCCTTGGAAGGCCACGACTGGCCTACTCGCCAATCCAACTCAGGATGGTGAACCAGTACTGTATTCTGCCAATCGACCGGCTCGAGGGTGTCGAGGTCGACATTGCGGGGGTGAAGACATACACCGATTTTGAGGTTATTGATATCATGGGCGACAAGGATCCTTATCCTGCCTTACTCGGCATTGACTGGGCTTTTGAGAATTACGCCATCATCGACCTTAAAAATAAGCTGATGATTTTTGAGGATGGGGAGGTACGGGTCACCCAGCCCCTTGACCCGTATCAGGGCCCGCGATATATGAAAACAGTGGACAATCGGGAGGATGCTCAGATGATGGACCACCTTTATCAGATGACTGCAGGAAAGTGGGACGACTATATTAACTCGACCGCGACTGGCTCTGTCAGTTGGCGGAGTGTGCAGAGCTCGGAACTCGGATCCGAACTCGCGTGGGAAGACTGGCAGCAAGGGGGCTATGAGACCACCACATGGAGATGCGCTACCATTGCCCAAGTCCGGTGGGTGGGGACTGAGATCCGCGGATATCCCACCTTGTCAAATATGCAAGCTGTCAATACTTTTATTACTAAGGTGGAAGACATGGTCCTAGATGAAAGCCGGATGCCACTTTTGGAGGTGGCCTTGCAATCGACGTCGGCTCGGTGGTGGAAAAATCACCGCGACACTCTGTTGCGATGGGATTGCGTGGCGGATGCTCTGCGGGCACGCTTTAAAGAGGATGACGGACCTCGCAGTATGCTTAAGTATCGCGGAACTTCCGACCCGCGAAACCATTTGCGGGCCTGTGAGGAGCAGTGGCGCAGCATCAGGTACCCGGAGGAGCTGTGGGTCCACAGGTTTATCCACTGCTTGGATACAATCCCCCAGGCCTGGTACCTGGAAGAAGAGCGGAAATGGGGAACCCGCTCGTGGCAGGAAGCCACGGACAAGTTCGTTCGGTGCTTCTTGTTCGAAGGGGAGACGGCGCAGGAGTCTCGGGCCCTACAGGCAATCAAGGAGGTCTTGTTTTTCCGCCATCCCGAGCCCGACGGGGGCCTGGTTGTGTCACGACCTGAGGCCAGGCGCGAGCTGGTTTGCCAACGAATTAACGGCGATCCGGATGATGATAGTCTGGAGGACCTCAGGCATCTCTATTTTGATGAAAAGGAAGGCGAGCGGAACATCAGTGAAGAGCCGACAACTGAAGGAGTCCATTTACAACCACTAAAGATGAAGAAGTTGAACATTGGAACCGACGAGAAACCCAAGCTGGCAACGGTGGGAGATTACTGGGACGAGGAAACGACAAAAGAAATTTTCAGCCTCCTTAGGGAATACGAAGACTTGTTCCCGTCCTCGGTTGCAGACCTGAAGGGGATCAAGGGGGACCTTAGCGAAATGCGCATCGTGCTGAAACCGGGGGCCAGGCCGGTGAAGCACCGACCCTACCGGCTGAACCCACGAATCAAAGAAAAGGTCAAGATGGAGATCGACAAGATGCTAGCTGCAGGTCTTATCTTTCCAGTAGAAGAAGCAGAGTGGGTGAGTCCCATTGTCATTCAGAACAAGAAGGACAAAGCGGAGATACGTGTCTGCGTAGACTACCGGAGTCTGAACAATGCCTGCATCCACGATCCGTTTCCCACTCCTTTCAGCGATGAAGTTCTAGATCATGTTGCGGGAAACGAAGCCTATTCCTTCACCGATGGGTTTTCGGGCTACCATCAGGTGCGCATTGCCGAAGAAGACAAAGCAAAGACGAAATTCACCACTGAGTGGGGATCATTCGCATACCACGTTATGCCGTTTGGTCTGAAGAATGCACCGGCTGTGTTTTCCTGGATTGTAATTGCTGCTTTCCGGGAGTACATTCACAAGTTCCTGGAGGTCTACATGGACGACTGGACCGTCTACAGCCTGTTGAAGAAACACGCCACCCTTTTGCGTATTATGTTTGACCGGTGTTGTCAGCTGCAGATTTCCTTGAACTTGAAGAAATGTATTTTTGCAGTTCCATTCGGCACACTCTTAGGCCACGTGGTGTGCAAGCAAGGGGTCTGTGTCGATCCCGCCAAGGTCGCGGTCATAGTTCACATGGAAGCCCCCGAAATCGTGAAGCAGCTGTGTGCACTGCTCGGGCACACAGGATATTATAGGCGGTTTATCCGCAACTACGCAAAGATTACGGCCCCTTTGGAGAAACTGTTGCGGAAGTCAGAAGTATTCCAGTGGACGGAGGAGTGTAGGAAGGCCCTTGACACCTTGAAGGAGAAGTTGGCGACGGCGCCCATACTTGTTCATCCCGACTGGGATAAGCAGTTCCATGTGCATATCGATGCGTCCGGTATTGCACTTGGGGCTGTCTTGGCGCAACCCGGGGAGACGACAGTTGACCACCCCGTCTACTTCGCCAGCCGCAGGTTATCGAATGCGGAGAAGAATTACACCACGACCGAGCAGGAGGCGTTGGCGATGGTGTACTCCCTCCAGAAGTTCCGCCACTATCTCCTGGGCGGAAAATTCAAATTCTTTACGGACCACTCTGCATTGAAGTATCTGGTGAATAAGCCTGTTTTGGAAGGACGGATCTGTCGCTGGCTTCTACTTTTCCAGGAATTCACGTTTGAGGTGATTGTCAAGCCCGGCAGGTTGAATGTCGGTCCCGATCATTTATCCAGGTTGGAGACGGGAGAGAATGAGGGCTCGTTGGACGATCAGCTGCCGGATGCCGACCTCTTCCGAGTCGAAGAAGTACCAGATTACCTGGCTGACATTGCCACTTATCTGACCACGGGACAGTGCCCTCAAGATTACACCCCGCTCCAGAAACGCCACCTGGTTGTCCGGGCAGCCGACTACCAATTGATCGCGGGGCAGCTATACAAACTGGGCCTCGATGAGGTGTTGCGCAGAGGTGTTCTTGACCACGAACGGGACACGGTGATGTGGGAATGTCACAGCGGTGTTGCGGGAGGGCATGTGGGTGCGAAACCCACTGCAAGGAAGGTGCTCCAAGCTGGCCTATGGTGGCCGAAGGTACATGCTGACTGTAAGGCCTATGTGAAGCGCTGCGATGTTTGCCAGCGGATGAGCAGGCCTTCGCACCGGGACGAGCTTCTGCTACACTCAGTGCATGTGTTGCGGTCGTTCGAAAAGTGGGCTGTCGATTTCATCGGTCCCATCGCCCCGATCGCCAGACACTCCAAGGCCCGATACATCATTACCGCCACGGATTACCTCACCCGGTGGGCTGAGGAAGCGGCGGTACGCGACTGCTCGGCAGAGACCGCTGCCCGGTTCATTTTTGAACACATCATCAGCCGGTTTGGCTGCCCACGGAGCTTGACCAGCGATCAGGGTACGCATTTCATTAATGCCATGGTCAAGTCACTAATGGACACATTTACGATTCAGCATCATAAAAGCAGCCCATACCACCCACAGGCCAATGGTACTGTGGAAGAATTCAACAAGATTCTCGAAAAGGGCTTGACTAAAATTTTTAATGCTCAGTGTGACGATTGGGACGAGCGTCTCCCGGCGGCATTGTGGGCCTACTGGACCATGGTGAAACGTTTAACCAAACAGACACCATTCCAGTTGGTGTATGGCCGGGAAGCTGTGATTCCCGCCGAGTTCACTGTACCCAGTCTTTTGATCGCAACGTCCCTTCAATTCTCAGAAGAGGAGTCACTTCGAGAACGCCTCCAGGAGCTACAGGAGCTGGATGAGGCCCGATTCCTGGCGAAATTCCACCAGAAGTTTCAGAAGGCCAGGCAGAAAGTGTGGCACGACCGCCACATCAAAACCAAAGCCTTCCAAGTTGGCGGCAAAGTTCTCTTATATGATAGCCGGTTCCAGAAGTTTCCAGGCAAGCTCCAGATGCACTGGTTGGGACCCTACTTTGTCATCGAGATCCGCGACTCAGGAGCCGTTCGGTTGGCACAGCTGGACGGTACAGTTCTCCCTGGGTGGGTGAATGGCGCACGCCTGAAACCCTACCAGGAGTAGGTACCTTTCACTTCTCATCAATAACTCTCGCACCCGAGAACACCCGTAGCGTAGCTTAGTCGAATAACTCTCCCGCAACCGGGATGAGCGTAGGGAGTCTTTTTCGTTCATAGGTAATCTGTCAATAACCGATCAGTTGCGGGGCCGCACCGCAACCGACTGTGGTCGGGGCGGCGCCCGTCCAGCGTGTCATCCTTGTAGGATCCATCCACGTGCCAGTATCAATCCAGGTCATTTCTGTCAGTCCGTAGGATCGCTCAGATTTGCATCATAAATTACCATAAGTAGGCAGTAATCGTACCATAATCATTTTCCATCATCCGTAGTCCCCTCAGCCGTCGCGTCCGCCCATTTCCCCATGCCGCCGTTAGCAACTGTCAGATTACACACAGGCATGCGATCGATCGCACGATTATCGTAGGCAAGAAGGCCAGCAGGAATTAATTATCGTTATGCGGTCTCATCAACTCCGCTCGTGCCAGGTGATGACATAACTTGCATGGAGACCAACAGCACGAGAATGCCGGACCAGTTCAATTTGGCAATTGCAGCGACACCAGAGCGGTTGAAGTCTCAAAACGCACCGCACCAAGATAGAACCTCCAGGAGAATTCTCCAGGTTTACCAGCGCCGTGCCAAAATGCCAAAGGCTCTCCTATCCATTGTTGAACCGGCGCTGGACAGTCGGATCCACAGGACAGAGTCGCTGGTTGGCAAATACGACTGTGCAGCGTTGATAGATGCCAACCTGTCCGACCCGGTCGAATTCCCCTCCCTCCATTGGCAGACATATATGGAGCATCACTACACACCAGGCGGTAGTCCAGCCAACCAAATGCGACCAGAGTACAGGGGCCTCCAGCAATCGTCCCTTATGAATTTAAGAACTCTTCCTGTATTTGGGACTACCGGACCGGCCCTGCAATGCACCCGGTTCCTCCTCAGCCGAATTCAGAATGGGTCCTTGTGGCTAAACAAGGAGATCCCCATTCACGCTGAAGACATTCATCGCCTCACAGGGCTGTCCCAGAATGGCGCAGACGTCTCCGCTGCCGGTCAGACATCTTCCAAGCGCGCATGAAAGTCGGGTGATACAGACCTCTATGCCAAATATGGCACTCGCCGGGGGGGGAAAGGTGCCAAAATTGATCTGATTAACAAGCCGGAGATTCGGTTCGCTTGCTATCTCATTGCTAGCAAGACGATGCGGCATTATACCAAAGGAGAGTGCACCTTGGATACCATCTCCATTGCGGAGCACTGTGTCCAAGGCACCAGGCTGAATTGGTGTTCTTTCGTGCTCAAAGAACTGTTCGCGACATGCGAAGAGAATTATAAGCGCACCACTAGTTTCATCTATGGTTACCTGATTGTAGCTTTTTCCATGTGGAAATGGCACATTCCTCCTGTCCGGCTGCCAGCAGAAACTAGTGCGAGCCAGCCCCTCGTGATGAAATTCACCCCGTGGCAGGTGTCCTCTGACCCCAGCACTAAACAGGTGAATGCAGAAGCGTTTTGGGCTTGGTACGGGCTAATGGTAGATGTGGTGGCCAACCAGCAACGGGTGCCCAGGAACCTGTTGGACGACTATAATGAGCAGGTATGGTTCGGGGTAAGCCACAGGCACACTTACCTCCGCCCCACTTGTGTGCCGGAAGCCACCTTCCACATGGCGCCGCTCAAATTCCAGCTGGACGATGCTACCTTTCACTGCGAGGTCTCTGCGTGGCCAGGGGTCACAAAGTACATCCGCGACGGGATCCCCAGATACAACTTTGAGCGGATGCTGCCGACGCAACGGCCTGCCGAGACGGGCGCGGTAGGGCCCTCACAGGCCGCGGCGAGACCTTCTCAGGATGCAACCGGGACCTCACAGGGACTCCCCGAATCACTGGTCCCTGTCGTCCAACACTTCAATACTCAGGTACGGAATCTCAATGTGGTGACCCAAGTTATTTCAAGCGGTGCCCCTTTGTTTCCTTTATTTTTTGAATTCCAGCTCAGTCGTTCTCTTTCTTTGTCCCATACTGCCCGTCTCACTTCTCCCATCCCTACCAAATTATTCACTTCTACCAGCCCCATCATCACCCCAATGGGCGAATTGGGCCCGAGAGTTGATCAATTAGACCCCCCTCCATCCAAGCGGACCCGCACCACCGTCACTGATCCGGTGGTGGACCTTACTGATGACGATCTGCCACCCAATCCACTCACAGGCACATTAATTCTGGAGGAACCCCTGATCGACCCATCAGAATTCATCAATATTCGCCTCATCCCTCCTCCACACCGTCCACCGCTCCCTCCACCGTCCAGCCACCTGCCACTTCATCCGTTCCATCAAACTCATCTGCCACTGTATCCGACCCCCTTATTCGGGAACTCTTTGGAGGAGACCACGGGGCTGAAGTCACCTCCAGTACTGCGGCCGTGGTACCACCAGTCGACCCTGTGGCCACACCCCAGGGTTCTTTCTCTACTATATTTACCCGGCTGGCCAACGTTGGGCCTGACTTGGTCAAGGCTCCACCTGAGCATGTTGACCCTCTCCCCACAGGCCAGACCACTCAGCAAGAACAGCCAGATTCCGACATGGGCACCTCAATGCAGCAACAGACACCGGTGTCCCCTCCTAAGAATTCCAACAGATCAGTGGCCATTGGGCAACCTCTGCAGGAGCGAATACCGGAGCAGGGCGCTTTCGGCACCGCCAACGTAGAAACATGGGGTACAGCCCAGTTGTACTTATTCATTCAGCGGGCGACCCTGCAGGCCGAACAGCTTCATTCGGAGCTGCAGCAGCGGTGCGATGAGCAGCACCACCAGATCATAGCGCTTACTGAACAGCATGACCATCTGACCAAGGAGAAGACCTACCTGCAGGAGCAGGTCACCATTGCCACTCAGGCGTTCTTAGACCTATGGCCCACTGTAAGGGCTCACCATGCCCCACTTCCTGACGATATAGTGGAAAGCAATGTAGCAGTCCAGGCTTACCACATTCGGTCTGCCTTCATGGGTCTACGTAGGGAGAATCAGGAACTTCAAGCGGCGTTAGCCGCACGTCCCGCGCTCCTCGACCCACAGATTGTATATTCTGAACAAGTAGCAGCCAAGCAGACCCAGGCAGCTCATATGCAGG
Source organism: Pinus albicaulis (assembly GCA_034641835.2). Taxonomy (NCBI): domain Eukaryota; kingdom Viridiplantae; phylum Streptophyta; class Pinopsida; order Pinales; family Pinaceae; genus Pinus; species Pinus albicaulis. The sequence goes on along the minus strand of JAXQQM020078245.1, from coordinate 130,239 downwards.
AGACCCTTCACTCCACGGCGCGCGAGGCCTACGACCTCCTGCGAAGTCTGCAGGAGTGTTCACTCGCCCTCACGGTCAAAACGCAGCCCATCTCCACCCAGCTGCAACAGATTTCCAGGGAAATTCAGGAGACCACAGATCTCGCGCGGTTAGATCAACTATATGCCCAGGTGAATGAGCTTGAGGTTCAAATGCAACAGACCGAGGCCAACTCAGCAACGGCCAAGCAGATAATTCAAAAAATCCGTCCGCCCATTCAAGCCAGTGCCAAATCAATACAACAGCTAGCTGCAAAGGCCGAGACCCAGCTTACCACGATGTTCGGGGTTGTCCCGACAAATATAGAGGAGGCCGCTGCCACCAGGATCACTGAGGAAGCAGACTCGCTAATGCAGGGATGGCAGCAAGTGGTGTCGGACTTCACCGGGCTCAAAGATATAGCGCTCCGTAGGGTCCCGGAGTTGGGGCCCTTGTTTGAACAGCCGCTTGGAGGAGCACAGCAGGAAAGGGCACGAGACGAAGGCACACAGGCCGAACAGGGCACGGGATCCAGCGCGGCAATGGAGGTGGAGACTGTCATTTGTGATTGACTCGGGGACGAGTCAACGAACTGTGGTCGGGGCCTGTTGGGGTCCTTGTTTTTGAAATCTTGGTTAGAACATTTTGAATTTTGACCTTTTGAGTTGCGGCATGAAGACACATGGCAATCGCGACCGCGTCGCAACTACCAGGAGTCGCGGAGCTATCAAGGTGGCGCGGAAGCATGAGATAGCTGAAGAAAGAACACGCACAAGTACAGATGAAGAAAACACATAGCAGAAGACAGAAAGCGGAACACACATATAACAGGAGAGAAGCTGGAAGCAGCTGAAGAAAAGACACAGAGGAACTGATAGTCGCGATAGCGGGTGAATAAATAACAGTCACCCGACTGAAAGAAGGAGGATGCTGCAGAGGTTGTGAGGCTCGCGACAGGAGAAGAAGCACATAGCGACTGCGGGAAATCATACATGACACTTCTATGGTTCCTAATCTTCTCTATTCTACCTTTCTGTTCCGTAAGACATCTGTATCAGAGTTGTAAGCTATCACTGAAAATGCTATGTAATCATGTGCTTGGCCAAGAGATTAATATAATGAAAGGTTGTTGTCTCAATAAGAGGTTTACATGCATGTAATGTGTTTATGCTGGTTTAAAATTTTATTTGCTAAATATCTGAATGCTTCTTAAGTGCTCTTGCGTACATGAATCTGTCTATATAAATGATGCATTGTCCATCATGAGTTGCGACTCTGTTCCTTGCCATTGATCTCATCATACCGTGTGTGGTTGCGCGACGCGCCTTTCAGGTGAGACTCCGCGCGCTCTCACAGGAGTAGGAGTGAAAAATGCGGGCGTGATCCTAGACTACATCGGACCCCTTTATTGGCCCACAATTCACGAACACCGAGTCTTGTCCCGCAAGACACGACTTCTCGCCAACAATTTCCTCCAGCAGTCTACTAGTATGTTGGCATTGGTCTACGCTCAACTATATCCACATCTCAGGATTCATTTCTGGTTGTGCCTGGGATGTAGGTTCCCCGGTGTTCTGAGGTGTTTGTTGTGTTGATCCTCTTCTCATATTTTCCCTTGTTGTACTACTTCTTTTCTGTGCATCAGTATACACACATCTTGAATCGTTAAATGATCCCTAGGGTCCCAGTGTGCAAACGTTGTTCTGATACCACTTGTAACATCTAGCACCTAAATTTTACCATATAAAAAAAATCATTTCTTACCTTAATATTGAAATATTTATATACATGATATCTTGACAATACAAAACTTATGTTAATGGAAGAGTACACTATCTGCATCTAAGCTCTGGATTCGAATTTAATTACAAACCATAGCATAAATGATTTTGATATTTGAAGGGTTCTTGCAGTTAATTCAGTCTTTCCACATATTTCAAAGGTTATATAAACTAAGGTCTAAAACCCTTTGCTGTCTTCTCAAAGATCGGTCTTGAATTAATTTTTGTACCACTAAATCTTATTCAGAGCTGGCAAATTCATTTCATGTGTCAGTGGTTATATTTTTTATGGGATCTGTGTACACGTTCCAATGGGCCACCTGCCGTCTCGCCCACTGTTTGATCCTTATTGTGATCAACGGTGGTGTGCTCAGTTGGAAGGACTTGGTATAACCTTGAAACCCTAACCATTTCCCTCAGTCTACTCTTTCCGCGCAAGGAAAAATTGGCTCTGCAACCATCAAGGTTTGGCATCAGAATTTTTCACCCTTTTTCTTTTGCTAGCACTGTAAGTTGATTGCGGTATTGCCACACCATGTGCAACCCGTTTCATTTAGCTCATGATTATGGTTTTCTTTGCGTATTTTCTTAATCTAGGATGGAGTATATAATTTGTTTTGCGCCCTTCAGAAGTTTGGAGAAACGTTGTCGGTCATGACACCAACACAAAAGTGCTGAAACAGTTACAGTTTCTTGTGCAGGTAATTCATCTCTTCTAGTCTCATTTTGTTTTCCCAATTCCGGATATTATCTCTTGTTCCTCAGTTCACCATTTTATATGCATCGAGTCTTTAATCCATTTATCCGCTTTTGGCTTTCCTTTCCAGCTCGGTGCTTGGCATTTAGATGGAATATTGAACAATACAAGTATACGCGGTTACTTCATTTCCTCTCTAGGTTATTTCTGAGCTTGAACTCTGGTTTATTTCCATTGTGTTCTTATTTTCTATTCTATTTTGTTTGTGTTTACAGGTATTCATAAACCAGAACCCCTACTTCCCTCAGGGTCAGATGTTAAAGCTTCTCTCTCGGTTAATAGTTCTTCCGCTACTTTCAGTTATTTCTATTTTCGAATTCCACCTCGGTGCTCAAAGTACTCTGTATCTGCTCTAGTATACTTGGTGTATATATCTGCTCTAGTATACTTGGTGTATACTATGTGGCTTGCCTCAAAAATTAGAAAGCCCGATTGTAGCTCGGCGGTTCTCCTTTAGCTTAGGAAATCCGAGGACATTTCCTAATATATGAACTTCAATGTTTGTAAAAATGTTTATATATATCACCTGTAATTGTAATGTTCGTATTTTTTGTTTAAAAGGACTCCCTCTGAACCGGTGCTTCTGGTTTCGGTGGTCTCAGTCATAGTTATGCATTTGCTATATTTTTTTGTTTGGACAGAGCTGTTACAGTGTAAACACATTAGTTCCTTCTTTTCTATGAATTGCAGATAAACTCTTATATTGGAAATTTACAAGAAACTCTTTACTATTTTATATTCATAATATCGTTTACAGTTTATATATGCTGCTATCGTTTTCTAGTTAAAGGTTACCACTTTAACTGTTCATTCTGGAAATACAAAGCCTCTAGCTGGTCCTTGTATTTCGTATTCTTATTCTACATCTATAAATGAACTTGGTTTGTTTTTCACTAGTTATTATATGGTTCCTGTATATCATTAGCTTTTTATGGTTTTTGTGTTTCAATATCTTTGTTGATGAAAGATCTCATTCCTGTGCAAATGTTTACTTTCCATTTTAAAGTTTATTTACACAAAAAATTTGTCTTTGTTCTGCTTAGGTGACCGGACCACCTAAAACTCTTGTCCGTGTATATTTAGATTTGTGTAACGATGTGTTCTGGGTTGGGGTTCACCTCATACCTAGAACCGACAGTTAGCTCTTCAACAGTTTTTAGGAAAGAGTAGTAGGCTTATTATTCGACTATTTACTTCAGATTTTACCATTTATTTCAGTAGTTCAAATGCTTATCTACCCTTACTCACTAATTCCCGTTTTTGCATAGCTTAACATATTTTCAGTTTGTGCCATAGCAAATTTATTGTTTATAAAGCAAGATATTGCAGTTACCTCTGTATTTTACTTAAGGTGACCATATACCATTTTCATATTATACAGTTCCCCCTTACACTCATCTTTTCATACTCAGAAATAATTTACAGAGCACACTATTAATTCACATAACTCTTAATAGCTACTAATTCATAAATACTTCAGAATTCATTCTTCCATACATTTATCATTCACGGAATTATTTTCCTGTAACTAAATGACACATAACTGTGTACAGGTTCCTTAACATCTTTCCTATTTAAAGTTTTCTGAAGTACATAGATACTTATTTGAATTAAGCAATTTTGTTGATGATGTCCACCCAACCTTAAAGAGAAAAACTTACGTCCTTCTCTTTCCCTCGTGCTCCACACCTGAGAGGTACAAGATGACAATGTTTTCTGCTGTGACCTTAGGACCCCAAATCCAGTCAGTACCAGAAATTTCTCAGGAACGTTGAGTGGTTTTCACTGGTCTCTACCAGCGCTGGAATTACTCACTCTCCTCCTTATTCTTTGAACAGAACCCCTATTCTTCACTAGGATATGCCTCTTATCCTCAGAGGAACAGGTAATTGTTCAAATTGTCCAACCACATGTAATTGTTCAAATTTTCCAACCACCACATACTTCAGACCTCTTACGTAAATTCATATGGTAAATATATTTTCACTTTAATTGTTAAAATCAAGAAAATAAAGAATTGGTTTCATGTAAAACAGATTCTTGAATCGGTTAAAACAAATATGTGTTGCGTATTGAAGAGAGGGATGGTTATGACAATAGCACTGAGTTTGGAAGAGCATGATGGTTGCTTTGTTTCCTTTATCATTACTCTTGCGTGTGGTTATGGATGTTGTGGCCGCCGTGGCCTTTTCTCTCATCGTAGGGTGCTTTTGGCCTTGGAATTTCTCCTATTTCGATCGCAAATGAGAAAACGATGTACTCTCCAATTGAGATATTATAATCATGATTAGAAGGATTCTGCACATTAATATCTTGGTTAGTAGATTCAACCTCCACTAGGTCTTTTTTGTTATCGATGAAATGAGTAAATCTGATATATTGTTATTATGAAGCAATGGATGGCTTAGCATGTAATTATAATACCTGCTATACTGATGGGTTTGGGTGTAACTATGAATTTACTTTAATAATTTGTAATGCATGTACAGTTAAATTTTATAATAAATGGGGTAAAGAAATTAACTCACAATTATATCGAGGAATGAAGTACTGTTGTAGGCAGTATAAAAAAAAAAACCTATTCTTGCTAGGAAAGACAAGTGACTTGAATTTGCTGGGTAGTTCGAAGGTCTAAAACTGGAAAGAAAACTTGACATTATGCATTCTGAGTAAATTTATAGGCCGAATTAAAGACCGTTCGAAATAAATGGAAAATTGTCTCTTTTTATTTGAAACAATGGCATCTTGGACCGAACCCTTAATGAACTCCTACACATATATATGAAGAGAGTGATCGGTAAGAGCTAATGCAAGAAATATTTTCATTAAAAATGCTACCAAGAACTCACGTTTTGGAAAGATAAGTTGTATAATCACTTATAGTATAGTATGTCCTTCTTTGGGAAGAGTTTAATATTTTAATACTTGAGTTAAGTATTTTAATACTTGGATATGTGTAGTGGGCTCAAAGATAAGTTAATTCGTTTTCTAGTAAAATAATTTTTAAATTTTTCTATAGAGAACTTATGTTATCTTTCTTAGTAAAGAAAGATATTTTAGTGTGTAGATAAACATAAGTAATTATTTTTCATTTGTTTTTAGTGTTTGATTATGCTCAAAATATTTCCCATGTTTATATGGAAAGAGATATATATGTAAATATTTATATAATATTATATAAGCAAGAAAATAGAAGATGCATGCTCTTATTTTAAAAGGGATTTTGTACTCAACAAGTCCTAAGTATTTTCTTGAATAGATTAAAGAGAGTAACTCTCGTAATATCTTCATGTGCAATGAAGAAGAGAAGAGAAGTTTTCTCAGATTAATATTCATTAACCATGTTGTAAATAGTAATTATTAAATAAATCTATGGACAGTTTACCATGGTATTGGTAAATATTAATGAATTAATAAATCCATGGATAGTTTACCATGGTGTTGGTAGATACTAATTATTTCATAAATCCATGGGTAGATTACCAGGGTATTTGTGAATATTAGTTAATTCATAATTCCATGAATAGATTACCATGGTGCTGGTAAAGATTGGTTATTTAATAAATCCATGTAACTATTCATTTATATTTCTTTAGATGAACAAACTGTGTGATCACATTTATATTATCATGATTATGATGTTAATTCCTTTTGAAAGAAGACCATGCATAGGCATGCAATAAATGTATTAAATTTCATTGGAAACAATATGCATATTTGTATGTGGGAAAGATAGCATGTTGTGTTAAACTACATTGAAAATAGTTGTTAGTATAATCTATGAAAAAGAAGACATGCATTTGTTTGCTTAATTGCATAGTTTTACAGAAAAGAAAACATATGTTTACATGTTAACCTTTGTTGAGAGTTTTCTTTGGGAGGACTTGTGAAGGAAGTTATCTGCTTCGTGTGTAAGCACTCGTTTAGGGAGACTCTTTTGGAATCTATATGCATTTGCATGCATGGGAGAAACATTTGTATATTATCTTGCATTTCATGCACTAAAAGTAATAGCTTAAGGGATAGCTATTTTGATTAAATTTATATAAATTGCATGCACGAATATCATAACTGATATATCAGTTTATTTTAAAGAAATGCTTGGGAGATGTATCTATTGTCTTCCAGGAATGCGTGCTTATGCGAGAGAAACATTAGTTAATGTGATTACTTATAACTAGCACATATGCAGTATGTGTTGTTAAAGCGAGAATGTCAAGGTATTTTACTTTCATGTCATGAATATACAAGAGTAGATGGAGAAGCCTCTCTAGTATAGATATATGAAATGGTTGATTAATACTGTATGAATCTTGACATCAATGTATGTTTAAGGCATCATTAGCAGGGAAAGATGGTGACCTGTACAAAGGAAATATTATGCTTAACTTGGTGGGAGGTAAATGATTATGGTTCATGTAGATAAGTGCAAGCTGCAGGATGATCCAATGTATGATGGTCCATTGTAGGGCATCCATGCCACCAAGATATGAATATATGAAGATTAGTGGGTAAATTTTATCATATTTATTGTAATCGCTTTAAGCTATATATTTGTATATTTCCTTGTAAGATTTATAAACGATGGTTAAGGAATGGTCTCCCTTTTAATCCATTGAGTGAGGGCTGATCACCCTCATGAGAATTTAATAATAAAATTAAACGTTGTTGTTTTTCACCCTACGGGGTTTCCAAGGTATATTGGTGTTCAATGATGTGATTGATTATTGTGTCAAGTTGATGATGTTGATTCCTTTCTTGTTATGATGTTCATAATGGCAAGTATGTGATGACTATATGAGTAATGAAATGAATGGAAGGTTACATCACATAGTATTATGTTAATGTATTGTAATAGAGGTTGTTAATGGTTAAGGAGCTTACTACTCTTATTCTAAAGTTACATTATGAACTGGTAAACATTTTATGTAATGACGAGTAAGGAATATTTAATAGTGAGTGGATAGTTACCCATGAGTAACTGGTATAAAAAAATTTAACTCCTTACATTTCCATGTGAAGTTAACGGTGTATGTTACAACCCTCTCAATTCTTGGAATACTTTTTACCATCATCCTTTTTACTTTTTTATGGAACTGTTTTTCCATAACCAATTTTATTTTTCATATTAACAACAAAGAAAATATTTTTTTCAAAAAAAATATTAAATGTCTCAATCTTTTCTTTAAAATAATAGCAAACTGTCATTTTACTAGTTAACAACTAGTTAATACCAAATGCAATTATCACAATAGATTTGATATCTCTTGTCTCTTGATAGTTTTGAATTTATGGATCTATTCTAGTTTTTACCAACACAATTGTAAAATGTTTTAAATATAAATATTTTTTTATTTTGACTTGTTCTATATTATATAGAAAGTTGATGCTGAAATATTATACATACACATATTGAATTACTTTTGTTATTACTATTTTTTAAAATTTTAAATGTCTTTTTATTTACCAATTATATGTCAATTCTATATTAGGAATTACCAATCTCCCTCGTACTTTAAATAAGAAAGAATGTGTTAATGAAATAGAAATTACCCCTCTTTTTATATATGTTAATATTTTTTACTCAACATACATATTGAATACTTGATTTATCATCCACAATAAATCTTTTCTTGCTATTATTATTATTTTTTAAATAGAAGAAATTTTTTAATTTTAATACATTATTTCTCTTTACATAAAAATTGATATAAAATTATGTTATTTAATAGGTAAATTGAAATATTTTATTTGTGGTTAACACCAAATTTTTATGATCAATTTTTGTTTTCAATATTTCATGTTATAAAATGAATTACACATCATATAATATCAATACTTTTATTTTTATATGTCATCCATATTAAGTAGTGAAGTCCTTACACATTTCTCTTATAGAATTTTTTTTTTTACTTTCAATTACTAAATTAAAAGTGGAAATTGAAGTTTATTAATAATTGAATTTGATTTTTTTTTCTTTAGTAGGACTAGATCTTCATCATGTCCAATATATCACCTTGATTGAAGCAGAGAATTGAATCGGTAACTTCATATCAAAGAGTTCTTTAACAAAGTACCTTAAGTTTACTGAGCACCTAAGTTAACAGAATACCTCATCACGATTTATCCTATTAATGTAAATATTATTATATTTTATTTAAATACAACATTATGGTCAACATCTTACTCATACAAAAGTAAAGCGCATTTCATTAAAAAAGTTAATATTATTATTATATATTATTGTTAATTTATTTAACAAACATAGTGTCACATGATTTACAACAACTTCGCGATGATTATGTTTCGCTGAATCCAAACTTCATGGCATAATTCTTTGCATAATTTTTATTTATGAATTCATAGAGATTCGTGTATATTGTTGTTCAAGTTACAGAACACATGCAAACTGAAAAAATAAAAAATGAAAATTTATTAAAGTCATTGACTTGAAGATAGTAAAGAAGATAGGGCAAGGAATTATTCGTTGAGAATAATAGGGGTAAACAAGTTGAAATTAATAAATTAAAAAAAAAAAATTATTAAAAATTGCAAAAATATTAAAGGCATTGACTTGAAGATAGTAAAGAAGATAGGGCAAGAGATTATCTGTTGAGAATAATAGGGGTAAACAAGTTGAAATTAATAAATTTATTAAATATTTGTTAATTTCAACTCATTTACGCTTATGTATAATTTTTTTTAGTGTCATTTCAAAAAAAAATTAACAATATGAAAAGTTGTCAAAATTTTCATGACTTGTTTCTTTTTCTTTATTTTTTCTAATAATAAATAATAAATAAAATTCTAATAAATTTAATTTACAAAAATATGTTTTTGTTAAAAATTCTAATTCTCAATATTGTGCAATTCAAGGAGTAAAACATTTAGAAAGATTTTTTTTACATTATATCATAAGTATTATTAATATATTTTTTTGACATTTTTCACAAAAAAGGTATTATAGTATGTTTTTATCCAAGGAGTTGATGGATAAAATGATACAGAAATAGAGCATAGTTTCATGCTTATTTCATCAATGTTTCATGCATTTTTGGGCATCGTCCTTTCCCCTCCAAAATCTCACTATACTTTGATAACAAAAGCATGAAGCCTGGTAGTCGTTGCAAAGGGAGATGACCATCAGAAGTTTTTTTAAATTTGAAAATGAGCATGAAGGGAGTAGTGTAGGTAGATATAGCATTAACTTAAATTCTCAATGAGGTTTTGTAATTCAACATTAATATCACATCTCTTTAGTTGCTAACTATAGCTTATATTATGTCACCTAGAGGATTGGCGTCATCAGAAGATACAATGGTTGGAACTAATCATTGAGCATAGTTAGAGTGGAGTAGCTAGATGATTTGTTGCAGACACCAAAATCATGCATACATGAAAAAGGGCCAACAATTTGTCCCTTTAGCCTATTCTAAGATTTGTCATTATAATATTGTGTGGTTGAGAGAAAATAATATTTCCTTTCCCCATAAAATCGACCTACAATTGATATATCCATGGTGGTATAAAGAGTGAGATTAAGGTTTTGGAAATTGGTCCAAAATTTCATAATGTTTTGGGGTACAAATAATGGTTGCAAATCAAGCATTGTAGCTCTCATGTTTAGGGCATCACTATTAGAAACCAAGAAAATAGCGAGAGGGGTGATGAATTAGTATTATAAGAATTTTAAAACTTTCTTTCACAAGTAAAGAATCTGAGGACACTAATAAGTACTTCAGCAATCATGCATATAAGTATCACATAAATTAAACACAGACTCTTCAAGCTTCTCTTCAATTACGTTCATAAATACAAGTTTCAAATTCCTTTTACAAATTTCTCTGGATCCAAACAGAAGGAAGCTATTAATCTCTAATTTATCAGCTACTATGAAAGGAGCTAAAAACCTTTATTTATCAGTTGCTACTTAAAGGAGCTACAACCTTGGATTTATTAGTGGCTACTAAAAGGAGCTCCCACCCTTAATTATTTACCAACCACTATTCGAAGGATCTAAACAATTGATTTATCAGCTACTACTAAAAGGATATCCTACACGTAATTGTTTCCCAACCCCTACTAGAAAGAAATACAATCTGTGGTATGCAAGATGCCACTTGCTTAACCTTCTTGATTCAACTTTCCTTCTATTTTCAAACTCAAATAATGAAGGTCACTTTATTTCATAAAACAAAACAAAACAAAACATCTTCCTAATCACACACCTCAATCACCACCAAATCATATTCAACATCCTCCGATCTCCAATCAACACACATAAAACCAACACCAATAGAAATAGCATCGACAAATATTTCCTTCCTAGGTCAATTATGCTTATACTGAATTAGAGTTTATACTTTTAGTTTTTAGACTTTATTTTACTTCAACCCTTTATCATGAATGAATTCTTATTTTTTTTCACTTATGTTCCACATTTTTTAAGTCTTCTTAATGTGTTTAAGGTGTGTTCAATCTCTGTTATGTTGTCCCGATCTCTATCTAATATGAGCTATTCAACTCAATTATTCAATTCTAGAATTTTTACACGATTTAGCATAACTCCTATCCACAATTCTAAATTTAACTAAGTGCTAAATTTGGCTAAAATACCAAATAAAACATCAAATTTTCTATTGTCCACAAAATAGTTGTCGATTCATTCATGCCATATTATCCTAAGTTTAGTGCACATACTATTTGGCGGAATCCAAAAAAAATCATAAAATGACAAATACAGTTGTCAACCTATTTACGCTTGGCCCACACCATCAGTCACATAAAACTACACTGAGAACCGGGCACTAGGCCAACACTTTAGCCCCCAACTCTTATTTCCCTAGGAAAAACTCAATGAGAACCTTTGTTTTCCTCCTAGGTTAATCCTCTGTGGTGATGTGTCCTCGGAGGCCCCATCATGTTTCCACTTGTGTGCCTATGGTTGGTCCACTACTTCGGCTTTATTTTCCACATGTGATCCAACGTGTCCCAATGCCTTGTAAGACCAATGAAAAAGAGTTGTGCCCCCTCGTTCATTGCCAATATTTCTATATTTTTGGGGTCTGAGGTGACATTTCCTTATGGGGCCTCGTTGCACACAAGGATTAATAGGAAAATTTTCAAGGTGATCTGCCTTTCCCACCAGGATTCCACCATGTCCTAAAGCTATCTCCCTAGACTTTTCAGCTTGTGCACCCTTTGGGACTATTGGGGTCATTCTTCTGAGATGATTTGTCCCTACGACCTTTGCAAGGATGTCACGTATCACTCGTTGAGTGGTTCCATGTGTCACCCATTTTCATCCCACTTGGTCACCCAAAAATTTCAAATCTACATGCGAGATGTCACGTCCTCATTGGTGCCATGTGTATTTTTTACATCAATTTGATGTCATCATGCAAATTTATCCCCATTGTGGCTCCATGTAATCGCTATAAGCCAATAAAAGCATTCCATGTGTCATTTTATCGACGTCCTCCTAGCACCACATAATCCCATAGGATTAGACTGAAACCTACCTTGGAATCTTCTAGAAACAAGGCTTCGCAGGTGATGTGTACTCCATGGGTTTAACCACTATTGTGGCATGCACCAATCACCGCTTAATTACACCGAGCCACCTTTCCACCTCACCCTGGAACTATTTCCCTAAATGTTTTGACTAGCACTCCTTCAAGAATTCCCAAGGAAATACTTCTAAGATGATGTTTTTGATATCTACCCAATTGTCATTGGTCTAACTCACATGTCTATGCCACCTTGATCAATCATGTTGTCCCACTTCATTTCTATACTATTCTTTACCATTCATTGTTGATGGTTTTTCGTAGACTCCCCTATGTGGTTTCTTCGTAAAGTAGGAAAATATCCCACTTTTAATGAAGACCATTAAACACTGGATTGGCGGTTTGGGCAATAAATCGAACACAGACCCCCCTTTTCGTTAAAACTTGAGTGTGCATGGTCCCCCACAATTTCTTCGATGAGATCATGGGGACGTGTGGCACCCAATCCATCTGATACATGCACAGGTTTAAAATATTGTCATCTACCAACTACTCCACCATCTTAGGAGAGTCTTGTCAAACTTAATGTCAACTAAAACAATCACTAACTTTAGCTCTGCAACATTTGACCCTTTTTGGCCCGCCTAGCTTTGATTGGCAATACTTTTGATCCTCGAGGTCTCTTTCTTATTTCAATATACCATTGGAAAGCTCTTTCCAAGGTATATCCACTTGAGTAGCTTCCAAGAGCTCCTAAGATGATCTTTTGAACTATAAATGACTCCAAATTCTTTGTTATTTGACTAATCTGCTTGCAACCACCTATTTCTTTGCTATCAATGACAACTTATGTCTAACAATCACTAACCAACCCATCACGCATTTTTTCAAGAGAGTATATGTTAAGTGCATTAAGGGGATTATTTATGATAAAAACAAAGGCATTGTTTAATTGTTCTATGTTTTGGTTTTTATCATAATAATTTGGCCATAAAATTTTTGGTAATATTTTTATTTTTAATTGTTAAAAATTTGTTTCTAAATGCATAAATTAATTAACCACCCTAATTATAACATACCCTGATATCATCACATGGAAATGCAAGGAGTTAGAAAAATTTTATACAAATTACCCACGGGTAACTATCAAAATCACTAGTCAAGATTCCTCATTAATCATTAGATATAACGTTCTTCAGTTCATAGAGTAACTTTTGTAGAGGAATCTTAAGTTTCATAGCTATTAACAACCATTCTTGTGGTATATTAACATAAATTTCATGATGTAACCTTACATCCATTTCATAACTCCTTTAACCAGATTAATTAATCACATACTTGACATTATGAACATCACAACAAGCAAGGAATCAACATCATCACTATGACATCATAATCAATCACTTCATTGAATACCGATATACCTTAGAAACCCCATAGGGTGAAAATAATCAAACGTTTAATTTTATTATTAAACGCTCATGAGGGTGTTCACCTCTCACTCAATGGCTTATAAGGGAGACCATCCCTTACCATTGTTATAAATGTTACAAGGAAATATAATATAAATACAAATATCTAGCTTAAAGCCATTACAATAATCATGATAACATTTACCCACTAATATTCATATATTCATATCTTGGTGGCATGGTTGTACCTACAATGTGCCATCTTGCAGCTCACACTCATTTGCATGAACCATTAATCATTTACCTACCACCATGTTAAGCATAATATATCATTTTCACAAGTCACCATCATTTACTTCTAATGTTGTCTTCAACATACAATGATGTCAATATTCATAGAGTATTAATCAACCCATTCACAAATCTATATTAGTGATGCTTATTGATGTACATTCATGACATACAACTAAAATATCGCAACATGCTTCCTTCAATAGCATTGAATATGCACTAGTTATAAACAATCACATTAACTAATATTTCCCTCGCATAAGCACACATTCTTGCAAGACATATAGCTACAACTCCCAAACATTTATTTAAAATAAACTGGTACATCAGTTCCGATCTTCACGCATGAAAATTACATAAAGTTGATCAAAATAGCTAACCCTTAAGTTATTACTTTTGGTGCATGTAAAGAAAGCTAACACAACAAATTTTGTTCCTATGCATGCAAATGCATATAGTTTCCAAAAGAATCTTCCCAAAGGAATTCTTAACACAAAAAATCATGCAAACACATTTTTTCTTCTCTGTAAAACTAATGCAATAAAGCATACAAATACATGTCTTATTTTTCAAAGATTATACTATCAATCTTTTCCAATGTAGTCTAACACAACATGCTCTATTTTCCCGCATATAAATATGTATATTCTTTCCAATGAAAGCTAATACAAATCTTGCATGCATATACATGGTATTATTCCAAAAGAAACTAACATAATAGTTATGATAGCATAAAGTACTCACATATAATTTTTCCTAAAAGAACATAGCTCAATATTTCTTCTATCCATGCAAAGAGGATATCTCTATAACACAATGACAATTCCTTGTGCATGCAAGAGCTTATCATAATAGCCCTTACTCAATATGCACAACATATTCCCTTCTTATAACTATACCATCATAAACTAGTATTTTCATGTAAACAAATACATACTTCTTTTTCAAAAGGAAGTTAATATAACCTAGTTTCTTTATATTTCTACATGTAGCTTCTCCCAAAGGAAAGCATGTTGTTTCTCCCAAAGGAAAGCTTATCATAGTTGATCCTCTTATGCATACAAATTATTTTTATTTTCCACAAAGTATCTTTTCCAAAAGAGGGCTATTTACCATAACAATTATTTTCTTGTATGCAATGTGTCTTTTTTTTCAGGTATTTTAGCACAATAATTATCATTTTACAACATATGAATATATGTTCTGTCTAATGAAAAATCTATCACTTTTTCCATACCAACACATAATCTTTCCAAGAAATATAGCATGAGTTTTATTCTTGTCTGCACAAGATGCATATGTTATTTTTTAACAACCTTGCATTCTTACCACTTCATGCCCAAATCCTTAAGAAAGCTTTCAAGAAATAACTTTGACTTTTATCAATTTATGCACCACAATTTATAGGTAATATTTCAAAAAAAATCGAATACCATAGATATTATTTTTGCAGGAAATTACACAATGTAAATTCATAATCTTTCCCAAAAAGAAACTAACATAGTATATATTAATTCTTGTGCACATAATTACATGTTTGCATATTATTTTTAAATATTTCTTACCCTCTTATCTTTTACCCACATTTACCCACATAAACACGTAAACATGGAAAATATTTTCAAGAAAATAATCAAATCAAATCATAATACTTAACACAAGAACCATTCAATATTTCGCAGAAATAAAAAAATTACTTATATTTTTACTCATAAGCTTCCATCTCTGTATTTGAGCATTCACGTTGGCAAGTTGGGTTGCTCGTAGTGGCTCGACGCTTCAACTTGTGTCCCTTTTTTTCATATCTACAAGTAATAACAACAATTGTGTTGGATGCAACGACATGCAAACAAAATTCTTGATCTGTCAGGGTCCATCAAATTTCTTAGCTTGGGAGATGACATTGTTTTTTTTTATTTCTTGCTCAACTCGCCAATCTTACTAGCTACTCCACGGATGTAATCGAAGCACCCCATGCTCCTCTGCTAATTCTCTCAAGCTCCTCTGAGTCCAACAAACACTAAGCCATGTTCGCAATAACAAAAAAAGGCTGTCATGCTAATGCTTGCATCTCCAAGTTGTAATATCAAAAAGTAGTTTATTTGTCCTCCCTCATTATCTCCTTCATGTAAAAAAAATATGGTTACTCTTCGGTAGTTTCACCTTACCAAACCCTAACTACCTTATGAAAACTAAATCCATTAAATTAATAATATTTTAAGAAAAAAAGAGTTAAATGTGTGGGTCCATGGATGTTACATACTCCCCCACTTAAACATAACACTGTCCTCAGTGTGTTTCTCTCACTGAGACTTTAACCTTTATCAAGATAGTGTAATCTAAATAACCCAAAAGGGGATCCTTCCCCTTCAAAATAAAGGATCTATTTTTCTAAGAAATACTAATAAGTAAAAACAATAATGTTTAATCAATGAACATAAGAATTTATAGATGCAAAAATATGCAAGTTCTACTTGCCATCACTTGAGAAATTTTCAAAGTCATAGAAGCAAAAAAAAATCTTTATACCAACTTACTGTTTATTACCAATTACTCTTGGAAGTCATGATGACTTTTACACAAGCACTCTGAGAATGGTTGAACAAACCATCAACACTCCATGGAAAGTAGTCTGTAATGTATGACTAACAAATTCAATCACATTAGTCACACCATTTCCAATCAAATGAAATATTTTAAACTATCAATCATTCATGCAATTTCAAGTGATATTTTAGTCACAACACTCTTCCTAGTCGTCAAAGAGAACCAACCCTCTATTCATGATAAATCATTTATAAATCACTACACCATGTACACATTGTCTTAGCTCCATCTAAATACATCCACACAGTACTTCAAAAAGTAATCAGAGAGCACCTATCTCTCTAATCATACAAATGGTCAATCAATGCACCATGTGCATATTTTCCTAACCCCTACTAAGAGATTCAAATGATTAATAATACAATGTAAAAAAAAATTACACCATTATATAGAGAATTCATTTTTAACATAACAGGTTAGTTAATTTATTCTCTTGTGAGAACCACAATAAGCTAAAGAACTCTCCTTCCCACCAATGGGAACTGGTTTCCATAACCATATCGAGTCATTTTCACATCCAAACAGTTCTCTGACAAAGACCATACCATGTCCAGTATGGAATTCCACTAGAAAACTAGCTCAAGAATTCCAATGACCACATAAGGTCCAATATAGGATTCCTCTTGGTAGTTTCCTACCTATTCCTCTGACAACGTCTCGTCTATGAGGAATTTCGGGCCTCCTCCAACATGCTCCAAAATCAACAGAGTTGTCTCGGGATTTTTCCCTCTTCACCATATTGGCCAATTATTTTCCCTTACTGAGATCATCTATCTCTAAGGAGAGGAAATCAGGGAAGGCAAGCACCATCAACCCCTACGGGCAGGCAACTGCCATCAACCCAAGGCTTTCTGGCCTTTCACAACTATCTAGCATGTTAAATTTCTCTTTTAGCATTCTTTCTCATATTAATTTACATAATGAACCATATGCACATTATACATAAAGAAAAAGTAACTTGTATGTATATCATACATCATACATGGCCCTCAACATGAGTCCACAATATCTATATTGGTAGGAAACATAACTGACATACACGTTGTATACATTATGATTTTCAAAATAACATAATCATGCACATTATAACATTATACTTTATCATTCACTGCTGTAATTCACATTGCAGCGTTTTACTTTCAAAGGTTTTCTTGTTGATATTAAACTACCCATGCGTAATCTCATCAACAACACTAGTCATAAATGTGCATTGTTTAAACAAGTATTATCTTCTGAAATCATTTTAGTTTCATGCATACAATGATGTCATACAAAAAAAATTATATACAAATATCAATTATTGTGTATATGTCAATAATGGTTTGGGTAAGAGTCCTATAATTTCCAATTCCCACTGTGTACCATAATCAATAGACTGACACATGAAGTAATTACCATAATCACGTGTTCAAAACTTTCAATAAGCTTTAAGCAAAATCAATTCCTGCATATAAGTTTTATTAGTTAGTCATGCATCACTAATCAATGCTACTAATAATATTAATGTAGCCATGACATGACTCATTTAGCAACTAGCCATTATAGTCAAGTCTCACTACTCGACTCATTATGTATTTTTAACATCTAAAAGGCTTCATTCAATTTCATCTTAAAACACTTTTATCATCCTCTTCAAGGACTTTCCCCGTCGTTTGCATTCATGCATTAGTTTCACACACCATCACTATACACATTCATCCAGTTCAAGTAGTGAATGGTAACTTTAGTTAAGTTCATTAAATGTATCAGTAATATATTATATGTGCAAATGTTGATAGTCAACTCTCACTTTCACTATTGAGTACTGAGGTTGTTCATAAGTGCAACAAAGGTTTTATTGTCTTTTATCCTCAACAGGATTCCAATGTTATGAAAACTGTTTTGCAGCATAATTTGTTATTTTTTACTCTTCAATGTAGTTATAAACATGAATCACACATATCATGTCAAAAGTAAACTACTGCATATATCAATCACATCCAGTTCAAGTAGTGAATGGTAACTTTAGTTATGTTCATTAAATGTATTAGTAATATCTCATATATGCAAATGTTGATAGTCAACTCTCACTTTCACTACTGAGTACTCGAGTTGTTCATAAGTGCAGCAAAGGTTTTATTGTCTTTTATCCTCAACGGGATTCCAATGTTATGAAAATTGTTTTGCAACAGAATTTATTGTTTTTTACTCTTCAATGTAGTTATAAACATGAATCACACATATCATGTCAAAAGTAAACTACTGCATATATCAATCAATATGTGGATTGCTAGAATCATACCTTAACTGATGTTCATTAGTAGCATACCTCAATTTCTTTTTTCTTAACAAATCCCAAAGGCACCAGTGCTGCAACCTTTGGCTCTCATACCACTTGTAACATACCCCGATATCCTCTCGTGAAAATGCAAGGAGTTAGAAAAATTTTATACAAATTACCCACGGATAACAATCCAAATCACTATTCAAGATTCCTCACTAATCATTAGATAGAATTTTCATCGGTTCATAAAGTAACTTTAGTAGAGGAATACTAAGTTGCATAACTATTAACAACCATTTTTGTGGTCTATTAACATAAACTGCATAATGTAACCTTACATCCATTTCATGACTCCTTTAACCAAATTAATTAATCACATACTTGAAATTATGAACATCACAACAAGCAAGGAATCAACATCATCAATCTAACACAATAAGCAATCACATCATTGAACATCGATATACCCTGGAAACCCCATAGGGTGAAAACCAGAAAATGTTTAATTTTATTATTAAACGCTCGTGAGGGTGTTCACCCCTCACTCAATGGATTATAAAGGAGACCACCCTTAACCATTTTTATAAGTATTACAAGTAAATATTGTTTAAATACAAATATCTAGCTTAATGCCATTACAATAATTATGATAGCATTTACCCACTAATCTTCATATCTTGGTATCTTGGTGGCATGGTTGTACCTACAATGGACCATATTGCAGCTCGCACTCATCTGCATGAACCATTAATCATTTACCTACCACTATGTTAAGCATAATATATCATTTTCACAAGTCATCATCAATTCCTGCTAATGTTGTCTTCAACATATAATGATGTCAAGATTTATAGAGTATTAATCAACCCATTCACAAATCTATATTAGTGATGATTCTCCATCTATTGATGTACATTCATGACATGCAAGTAAAGTATTGTGACATGCTTCCTTTGATAGCATTGCATATGCACTAGTTATAAACAATCACATTAACTGATATTTCCCTCGCATAAGCACACATTCTTGTAAGACAAATAGCTACAACTGCCAAACATTTCTTTAAAAGAAATTGATACATCAATTATGATCTTCGCACATGCAAATTACATAAAGTTAATCAAAATAGCTAACCCTTAAGCTATTGCTTTTGGTGCATGTAAAAAAAGCTAACACAACAAATGTTGTTTCTATGCATGCAAATGCATATAGTTTCCAAAAGAGTCTTCCCAAATGAATGCTTAACCCAACAAAATAGAAACATTCCACTTTTAATGAAAAAATTAATAATATTATTATATTATTATTAATTTATTTTTACATCTACTTTGGATTTCTTTATCTGAATGGCTAGGAGAGTTTGATCAAATATACTCTCGTAATTTGCAACATTTTCACGATGTTTACGATCATACGAAACTTCACCGTATAATTTTTTTTGTAATTTTGATTTCTTAATTCATACCTTTTTTAATTACATTTTATTTATGAATGCATAGAGATTCATGAATATTACAATATTAAAGATTAACTTGGTGTTTCATTTATGGAACATATGTAAAGTGAAAAATAAAAAAATGCAAATTTATTATGATAGGGCAAGGAATTATAGTTGAGAAGAAAAGGGTAAAAACATTGAAATTAATAAACTTATTGAATATTTATTAATTTTAATTTGTTTATGAATATTTTATCTCGACTTATCATTTTTTTAGTTTTTTATTATTATTATTTATCATTAGTTTTTTTATATATTAAATGGTCAAAATATTCACTTAAAAGGATAAATTTAAAAAAATAAACTTATTTTCATTTCAAACATTCTCTTACAATATAATGAATTGTAAAAAATTGTATATTTTTATTTTTTTTCTACTTGTTTTTAAAGGAAATGAACAATAAAATCCTAATAAATACAACTTAAAAAAATTCTAACTCTACTAACTACTAAAGTTGCTAGTTCTTCATACCTTGCAACCCAAAGAGTAAAACATTTGGAAAAATTTGTTTAGACATTATATCACAAGTATCATTAAGACCTTTCTTTGAGATCTCTCATCTTAAGAAAAATAAAAAACTACTTACTACAAATTGTGTAAGCCTATATCCAAGGAGTTGATAAGATATAATGTTACAGAAATATTGCATAGTTTCATGCTTCTTTCATTAATGTTTAATACATTTTGGGACACCATCCTTTCCTCTCCAAAATCTTCCATCAGTATGGTTTGAGAACAAAAGCACAAAATCTGAGAGTAAGTGCAGAGGGATATGATCCTTTCAAGTTATTTTGAACTTGAAAATGAGCATGGAGGAGTAATGTAGGTAGATATAGCATTAACATGAAATCTCAACGAGGTTTTGTACTTCAACATTAATATCACATCTATTCAATTGCTAACAGTAGTTTATGTTATGTAATCTAGAGGAAAAGTTACGTTATATAGGCTAGAGGAGTGGAGTCATCGGAAGATACAATGGTTGGAAATAATCATTGAACATAGTTAGAGTGGAGCAGCTAGATGATGTGGCTGCAGATACCAGAATCATGTATAGTTGAAAAAGGGCCAATAGTTTGGCTCTTTATCTTATTCCATGATTCCTCGTGACAATTTTGCATGGATGAGAGAAAAAATAATGTATCTTTTCCGCATAAAATCAACATATAATTGATATATCCAAGTTGGTTTGAAAAGCGAAATTAAATTTTTGGAAATCGGTCCAAAATTTCATACTACAGTTTTGGGATAAAAATAATGGCTAAAAATACCACATTGTATTTATCATGTTTAAGGAATCAATATTTCTCATGTTTAGGGTATCCCGAATGTAACACCTGTCACATCTTGAATTACCCCCAAGCTTAAAAAAAAAATTCTATATGGGCAGTGCATAAGCCATTTATTAATGTTTGACCAACATTACCATTTAAAGGTTGTAAATTGCTTATTTATTTAAGTTCTTAATATCTCTCTTCACACTTAAATGTACGTTGGTGTAAATAAATGATTGATAAATAAATATATTTATATATGCCCAGTAATAATACTTTAAAAAAAAATCTACATGGCCAGTGCATAAGCTAATTATTAATGTTTGACCAACATTACCATATAAAGGTTGTAAATTGCTTATTTATTTAAGGTTTTAATATCAAAGTTGTTGTTTTTAGTGCGACTTTTTGGAGTTTTCGGTGTTGGAATCTGGTGAAAAAATTTGCGGTAAAATCTTGATTTCTGTTATTTAAACTAGTTTTTTTAATGGATTCAGCGCCCTAAAAAACCTCTTGAGCACTTCTATTGTGCAAGATTACCCATCAAACTTATGTTTTCAATGAATTCCTCCCGGATTTTAGAAATAAATTCCTTCCGAATTTTAGAGATATTAAACCGGAAAAAAAAAAATCGACCAGAAAAACTTTCAAAAAGTCGCACTAAAGACTATTGGCTTAATATCTCTCTTTACACTTAAATTTGTGTTGGTGTAAATAAATGATTGATAAATATATATATTTATATATGCCCAGTAATAATACTAGTTTGACGAATGGCATATACATGTGTTTATGTTTTTCACTATGCCTTTTGGTCTACTGAAATTGAGATTATGTTAAATGGTAACTCTAGTCGTAGTAATCGCTTGCTAGATCCTAAGGTATAGTCTACCAGTTAGAAGTCTCTAGAGGTACAGTTACAAGCACGGCAACTCTTCTTGTTGTACCCTGCAAGTGTTGGTTGGTACCAATCTGACGGTGGAAATCTTGGGCGGTTGATATAGGTTGGGGAAGTTACAAACGTAACATCCTCCCCTTCCTCCCCCATGCCACCTCAGACAATTCTAACCCTAGCTCTAAGGAGGGTGAAGCTCTGTAACAGGAAGCCCTCATCATTGAGTTTGGCAGACTAGTTGTCAACAGGGTCTATTCTTTTATTTGCTACAGGTTATTGGGTTTTCCTCACTAATTTCTATAGGTCTTTTCCAATTCATCCCTTAGCATTGTTGAGCATTCATGGGAGTATGTATTTCTACAAGTTCCCTTCCATCGAGCCTAGGCAAGAAATACAAATAGCCAATAATGATTACATGTTAGGATTTTCCAAACTTCACCCCAATCGAATTGTGATTTGCATGCCAACTTTATTTGTGAAATTATTCTAAGGGTTTTCTTCCTTAATTCACACCGGTTTATAATGATGCACAACCTTCTTTAAAACAATGCACAAGTAGAAGTTCTTTCCCCTTTTTTTTCCGTTAATGATTATTAAATGAATTTTCTCTTAAACAATTAATTCGACTGAGTCAAATTTCCTTATCTTTGCACATTTATGTGTGGGCAGGCTCCATTGGGAAAAATTTTGTTTTCTGTATCGAGGGATTCTCAAGTTCTCCTTATTGACGGGTCCCCTTTACATGATACAGGTTCAACCTTATTGGTGTTTATAGTATTTTCTTTTTTGCTTCTTAAGGTTATTTTAGGGTTTACTGAGGCCTTGGCTTCGTGACCTGTATGAGAACTTATTGGTGTTTATAGTATTTTCTTTCTTGCTTCTTAAGGTTATTTGGTCCCCTTTATATGACACGGGTTCAACTTTATTGGTGTTTACAGTGTTTTCTTTCTTGCTTCTTAAGGTTATTTTAGGGTTTACTTAGGCCTTGGCCTTGTGACATGTATGAGAACTTATTGGTGTTTACAGTATTTTCTTTCTTGCTTCTTAAGGTTATGTTAGGGTTACTCAGGCCTTGGCCTCGTGACGTGTATGAGACTGTGAGGTAATTTGGTTTGTAATCCAACATTTCCTCAGGATTCGATAGTCAAACCTGGGTTTTTGGTCCATCTTTCTTTGCTACAAACTTATGGCCTTGCAACCTTGTATTCGTTTTGTTTGAAATAGGCACAATATTAAATATCGGGTAGTTGTTTCATTACTTGTTCGAACCCTATGTGGGATGCATCAATTTTTTTTTTTAATTAAGCTTTGCATGATGGACAACTTCTGGGGTTCAATGTATTATGTATATCCTATAGTTTGGTTATCTGTTACTTAATATAATTGTAGTATGGAATTATATGTGCAACTTCAAATTTAACTTAATAGTTAGTATTTGTTATAAGACTACTACTTGTACATATTTTTTATTAAATATTTCGACATTTTAATTGTACATAAATTGTGACCGCATATTTCTCATTGTACTTAATCAGAATGAATACTTCCTGTCATATTGATTCATTCAATAATAGGGTTTCCTTCTAACTCTACGAGTTCTCATAGAAAAAAATTCTGATTTTCCTTTTTATCATTATTGTTTGCAATTACGAGTGACTCTGAATGAAAATATTTAAATTTCCATTTTAGTTGTCCTTAATTCTTGTGTAAAATTTATATGCATATTTGTATAAATGCTCCTCTGTTCTTACCTATTCTGAATATTTTTTTTTCTTTCTCATGATAGCATTTCATTATACCAAAAATCAGCGCGACAACTTCTTTCTCATATGGATAAATACTAAGACAACTTCTTTCTCATATGGATAAATACTAAACCTTAAAAAGAGTGCTAAGAAGTTGTAATGAAATCCAAGTACTAGCCTTGTCCATTGCCTTTATTCCTTTCAAAATAAATTAGCACAAGTCGTTATTATAAGGTGGTTGTACATATTGAATAAGGTTTCAAGTTTCATACAATGTAATCCC
Organism: Pinus albicaulis; assembly: GCA_034641835.2. Taxonomy (NCBI): domain Eukaryota; kingdom Viridiplantae; phylum Streptophyta; class Pinopsida; order Pinales; family Pinaceae; genus Pinus; species Pinus albicaulis. The sequence goes on along the minus strand of JAXQQM020078245.1, from coordinate 105,905 downwards.
ATCACTATATTGTTCCTCATATGAATATCATGGTATTTTCTTTATGGACAAATATTATTCCTTATTCTCTTTATTAGTTATTTGTATTTATGAAATTACAAACAATTAGCAGTGCTTATTGCTTTTTATAATTTTGGAAATAAATTATGCCAAGATCAAACTTCTTTTAATTTGACAGAATAGTGATTGTTCCAAACTAAATGGTTCAAGCTGGTCTCAACCAGGAACTAACCTTGTTGCACAAAAGCAAATAATAACAGAAAGCATAGTTTGTAGTTTTGTGACCTACATAACATCAATTCTCACCATTTCCAATGCACAATCATACAGAACTCTTATAAAAAATATTCAAAAGTAATTAACATCTTAGAACAGTAAGTACAGTTATATGTCTTTTCCTTTTAATTGAATCATCTAGCGACAAAAATACGGGGCTTAGAATGCTCTTCTCAATCTGTGAGAATCAGAGAATCAGTGCCTCTATTGAACCCCCTTTCCCAAGCTAGCTTTATATCCAGAACATCTTCAGATCAAGAACCTTCACAGGTTCGCCCAAGACCACCTAGTCCCAAATAGCAGTCTAGGGCCTTATTAGAGGAAATTTCAGCCTAAAAGTGGCCTCTTAAGGAAAAATAATAAAATAATAGTAAAAATAATAGTTATGAATTTTGGAGGGAAAATGAGAAAACTGTTTTTTTTAATTGTATTTTTGGCTTGTCTCCTTATAGGTTTACTTTAATTTCAAGAGTAGACACTCCTCGGATGCAAAATTAAATTCCACATCTAATGAGTACCCATTATGCATACTTTTAAGAAGACCTACATTGATAAAAAATGAATATACATTAAAAAAGTGTGTTCAATACATTTTTTTAATCTTCATTTTTTATCAATGTGGGTTTTCTCAAAAGTATGAATAATGGATACTTGTTGGATGTGGACTTTAATTCTGTATCCAATGAGTGTCTACACATGAAATTTGTGTAAAAATATAACAAGATAAGCCAAAAATACAATTCAAAGAAGTAAATTTTCTTCTTTTCCCTCCAAAATATTTACATGTAACTCTTTTTAAATTTAAAGGATTTTGATTGGTTTACATACTCTGACATGGAAATTACATAACATTTTCATAGGCAGTTTTAGGTTGAAATTTTCTCTATGGGCACTTAGGCTTCAGAAAGAGTTCCACTGGTCATCCAGCTCAAGAAATTTGTGCCCTGGAAACATCCTACCTCCCTTTGTAGCGTCGTGACAGAGGTTTCAGTCTCACAGTCTCTCTCCTTAAGGTTGCCTCAGGTGATCCATTCTCCCTCTACTAGCTTCATTTTCCTTCTGAGATGTTTTATCTCTATGGAGAAGATTTTGGGTAGGAAATTTCCTCTATCTGTAACTATCTGTAACTGTTATGGATATGAAACTCACTATAGCATTTACTTTCCCTTAATTTTATGTATGAAAATATAATTGTTTTTATTGATAAATAATAACATCCATGCTCACAACTTATTCACTTTAGACCCTTTCAAATATTTACATGTTTACCAAGGGGTGTTACAACCAACCACCCCATCACGCATTTTTAACCCACCCCATCATGCATTTTTTTTAAGAGATTAGGTGGTATGTGCATCATTGTGTTCATTTATGAAATGAACAAAAGCTGATTTTATGTTTTAATTTGTTCATAATAATTTGGCCATATAACTTTTGAAAATATTATGATTTTCAATTGTTAAAAAATTGTTTCTAAATACATAAATGAATTAAACACCTTAAAAGATTTTTGGAGCACTTGAATTGTGCACAATTCAAATTTATGTTTCTAACAAATCCATACCATCTTTAAAAAAGAACTAAAATACAGAACGTTTAAATTATACATAGACATATTCTACATTTAATAAAAAATTTAATAATATTATTATATTATTATTAATTTATTGTCACTATTTAAAAATGCTAATAATAATTATTATTTAAAATTTATAATCAAAATTATTTTTAAAAGATGGTATTAAAATTATATTATCATGGTTTTTCATTAAATGAGATTAAAAATATAATATATATTTGTCTTTTCATTATTTTGAAGTGTGAAAATGGCCATATATATATATATATAACTCAATTCTAATAAAAAAAAGTTGAATATATGGGTTCATATCATGGAGAATTTCATAATAATTTGAAAAATAAAATATTTTATTTAAAAAATAGTGAAAACAAATAAAATTTCATATTGTCATACAATTTTATAATTGAAAAAGAGAAAATTCAATGTCTACAACAAATTTTGAATATGATGATAAGTACAAAATTCCACACAAGAAACTTCACAACATTTGATTTATCTGTAAAAAGTAATATTTTGCATATCAAACAATGGTTAAAAATTTTATAATAAATATAAAATTCATTAAAATAAGTAAAAAGTAATATTTTTCATATTAAACAAAAGTTCATAGGGTTAACAATTTTATAATAAATATAAAATTCATTAAAATAAAATTCATACGGTTAGTTGTTATGTTTCTATCATTATTATTACTTTTAATATTTATATTTAAAATATTAAAATTTTATGTTTAATTAGAATGTTCACGTATTTGGGAAAAAGGCATATAAGATGTTGTGAAATGGTTAGCTATTGAAGAAGCAATATCTATCTATAAATGGCTCTTTGTAACGTTGATCCATGGTAAACAAGGGCAACTGCGTAGATCTAGTCCCTATTCAACGTCAGATGTGCAACCATTCAACAATGCAATCTAGGAATCTTGATCGGCATCCAAAACCATTAACAACTCACAACCACTGGAACATAAATGTCTGCCAAATCATGGAAATACATGTAAACGAAGAAAATCATTGTGCTAGGCCTACTAAGCAACCTAGAGTTAGTTTGTCATATGCAACTTATCCTCCCCTACCACACGTTTAGAAAAAAATTGCAGTGTCTGTCCATGTTTGTGGTTATAGGGTGCTCAATTTGGCTGACATTGTTATTTTTTAGGTATTGGGTAATAAGGTACGCAACCAATAAACCAGAAAATATTATTATAAGACTCATCACTAATATGTTTAAAAAGGGTTGCCCTCCATGTATCGTAATGATTTTATTTTAACGGTTGCTCTCACATTTATTTTCTACTATGGAAATGATATTTATTTCTCAATTATTTTTATATCATTGCTATGCAATACGTTTCCATGTCTGTATGGTGCAAAATTTTGTTTTCTTTTTATTATTATTTTTATTTCAATCATCTCATGGGGAGAAGAAATCTATAGCTTGGAGTGCACTAAATTGATATCGAATTGGTAAGAGAAAATCTTAATGTTACTAATATTATTTATGAGAAATAATTTATTTCATATCCATTGAAAGTCTTCGTTTACCTATAGATGATATGCCCAGGAACACATATCATGAGCGCCACTTTTGTGATTTGAGCATCATGAGCCCACTTTGTGAAAAGTTTCAGAAGATTCTAGGCTTAATTCACTGATAATGTGAGTCTATTAAATTACCTTCACTGAAGATTCATGCATTTAACTGACTCAATGATATTCACCTAATGAAAATAGGAAAGTAAGCAGAACTTAAGAAGAGTTTAACCTGTTTTTTTTGGTGTGTAATATTCCCAGTTTTTCTATTATGTGAACTAGAACCTATTTTAATTTTTGCATTATTTTAAAATTTTCATAATATTTATTTATGGTTTATTTTCAAAATATTTGGAGCTAGTTTTGATATTTTCCATAAAATTTGTACTCATAAAACTGGTTTTCAAAATTTGAGGTATGGTCCCTATGTTTAGATAGGAAGGATTAATCATTTTTATATTAAAAAATGGCCTCTCTTCGAAATTAAATAATGTTATATTTAAAAATCACGTCCTTTTGGAGATACTTTTGCATCTCTTGTAAATTTATTCGTGGGAAGACGTGGGAAGATTTATACTACAAGAGAAAGCAACATGCACGGCTCGCATCTTGTCCGAATATGTAGGACATTGCACCAGTTCTATCATACTTATTAAAATTTGAAAAAAATATTAATAGAACATAAAAATAAGAAATATAATAAATAAAAAAGTTAAAAACGGTATTACATATGGGGTAGTGCATGCAACTACAAGTGTCCTGAACTTTTGTCTAGCCACTTGCTTGTGTTACAAGTTATATTCATTTTCTGTTTGTCTGGTGACATATCGATATATCCATGCATTGAACACGGTGTGTGTTGCCACTTCAACGAAATATTTCACACTATTAAGAAAAATACTAAAGTAAAGGAAGTGAAAAGGCTATATATTAGTAAGGAAGGAAGGAGAGCGATGTGGGGAAAGGAATTTATTGCTTTACCCTTTGGGGGAAAGGAGAAAATTTGCCGATAAAATTCTTATGATTACTGGAATCGAATTTGTGTATTACAATTACTGTTATATTAAAGATGATATAAGGGATAAGCTTTGAAACATATTGATCCTCAAATATTTTATAAACTTTTCCATGTTTGTTGTACTCTCTCTATCACGATGCCTAGACTCAAGTTGTTCATATCTGTCAATTTCCATAAGATATCTTCCCCCCAATAAGTGGAGGCGGTCGAGAGTGATATTATATTTATTAGTTGAGTTCCTCATAGAGACCATAATGATAGTAACTGTAGGTGTGGTTCAGTACCGTTACGATGCGTACAGACGCCTTGTTCTCCTATCCTTTCTGACGCGATGCATACTAGTCCAGTGCTTAAGCCTGCCCTCTGGATTATCAGTATCTCTCATCTTCAGTTGGTGATATATCTCTCAAAGAGAGGCGCATAAGGGGTTAGATCATCTTCAAGAGGGGGAACATCATAGAAAGAGGCTTTCTCAGCGTCAGCTTCTCGCTAGGAAAAAGGGGGTAATGTTATCCCACTAAGGCAGCACCATTCACATGAGACTTTCTATCCGCCAAAAACTGAGGACTTACTATCAATTCCAGGGAAGCACATGCATTGGGTACAATAGTAGCATAAGCCAAGTACATCCTGATACATTAAGCACAAGACCAGGGAAAGAAAACCATGCCAGAAGCCAAGCAGTGTTTTTTTAGAGTGAAAGGGCCTACCCCTCCTGTCGTTCTTTGGGAAAGAGACTCTCTTTACTGGAGTACTAATTTTGTGGCAAAGTCTACTCCCTTATTTGAACAGAGTAACGAGCTTCAGTAAGCTTACAGGCAACATGTCAGGGTCGTAATATTCCACATCAGGTAGCATGAGCATGAACATAGGTATCAAATACCGACCTAACCTTCTACCATAGCTCCTCTGCGGATAACTACTCCCTTTCTCGGAATTTTCAAAACAACGTTGTCTTGCTATTAGTCTCATCTACCATCTCTACACCCTCTCTAATAATATATATCCTCCTTAAATTAATCTCTATAGTTGACATTGAGTTTACCAAAGGGGTTCCTACCTGCTCTTTCAATTGAAGTGTATCTCTATAACCGATACTCAACCAATCTCCTTACTAACGCTGGTTCAATTGAAGTGCTTCTCTATAACTGATACTCAACCAATCTCCCTACTAAAGCCCGCTAAAGGAACCTATTACCAACCTATTATAGGGTTCAGAATCTAGAAGCATGGTTCATACAAGCCCTTTATAATTGATCTCTCGCTCTCCCATCAATATAGCATGAATCAGGAACCCAACCTGCTTAATCCATTAGATTTTTTTCATTTTTTTTCTTGCCGTGTCGAATATATTGTGCGTGGCAGAATCAAAGTTTTCTTCAACTATTACGCTCTAAATTGAAGCTATTTTTGGTTCGTTGGGTTCATTCCAACAACATTATGACTCTCTAAGAGTCGAAGAATAGAGCAAGAGAAAATATGGTGAACAAAATTATATTAATAACACACGAAATACAATCAGAAGGCATCGTCGCTTGGGTTCATAAACAAACTCTCTGAAGGAAAGGTCATTGCAAGGACGGTAAGTTTCTGAAGAACAATTTCTATTAATTTAGCTGAAATTAACATTAACGTTAGAGCTTGGTTTGAATTTTCTCTTCAGATATTTATCCCTAGAAAAAAGGGGGCTCTTCACACAATTGTAAGGAACATTTAGATTCATGACTTGAGGGAGGATATGCACTAGAACATTCAGAAATAAAGCACAAGCTTACCTGCCAGAGTTTTCTCGTTTTGATGCAGTTGGTAGAATTATGACCTGAGGCTAGTTTGTACACCACTTGATCGACGCCAAACCTTGGGAAGCAGCTCCATCATGTATGGTGCTTGGAATAGCGGGCTTTAAATGTTGGAATTCATCTAGTGCTTGGAATTGCAGGTTGATACAACCCTCAACTTCCGACAATGATCCAGCAACCTCAAAGGTGGTGGGGGATATGTTGTATGTATATTGTATTCGCTCTTCCTACTGCCTAAATCAATGGACATAATCAATGGACATGAGGTGGGGGATATGATGTATGTGTTATGTATTCGCTTCTCCACCTGCTACTTAAATCAATGGACATAATCAATGGACATGAGGTGGGGGATATGATGTATGTGTGATGTATTCGCTTCTCCACCTACTACCAAAATGAATGTACAAACAACATGCAGCTTGCCACGAAGCTGCATTTATTTTATTTTCTTTGGATTTTGTGGCATTGATTTTCTTTGGATATATGTATATTGCAATGGAGAAACTAAAAAATATTTTTTTTTTCAAATAATGTTAAGTACATGTTGTTATCACTCAATGATTTCTCCAGGTTCAAGAGAAATAGTCTGAGGTAACCACAAACCTACTTCAAACTCTAGGAACTAGCCTTCCTAGGGTTCAGAGAGGGCTCTCTCTTTAAAGTTTAACTTTGTTTTGATTTATAATATTAGGCTAGTTATTAAAGTGAAATTTGGTTTTGGTTTAAAATGGCTTGGTGGGAAAAAATCACTTGGAGGTAAGATATGGAGAAATCTACTTGTCCATTGGGCTATGGAGTCTAAATCAAGCTAGCAGCACTAGAAATCAAGACCAAAAAGGTACAAATATATTCAGGGAAAGATAGATAACCCTCATAGATTTGGGAAAGTGGTTTTCTGTGAGGTGGTATGATCGGGATAAAGGGAACTTAAGGATCCTTTGATCCGGAAAATGGAAGTAGAAGGCAGAGGTCAAACGGGAGAAGGAGCAATTAAGGGTTCCTTGCACCGAAAATCAGAAGAAAACATTAAAATGGCAACTAGTTAAAGATAGAGAGCACTTGACTAATCATGTAGTAATACTCTTAGTTACACATTCAGACATAACAAACATAAAATGAATGCATGAAACTTAGAAAAGGAAACAGTGACAAGTAGGAAGTACTTCACTCATCCGCTTATCACAGGGATCTTGAATTATGATGCCAGTCAGCTTGTCCAGTCTGCTACTTTGAAATCAAACACACAATAGCCTCCAATGTTCAGCAAATGTCTATAGGAAAGTCCATCAATTTTATTCCACACAAAATACTTCAAAGAGTGAAGTATTTATACAAATTCTAAACAAGAATATCTTGAAAAAATATCAAGATTGTTTTACAAATATCTCCAACTGTTTTACATAAATAGAACTTAAGTAAACGACACTCAAAACTAATGCATCTATTTGGCACTATTTTTTATGGATAGGTGATGACAAAGAGGAGAATTCAAATTTGATCTCAACTCTTAGTTGATGATGAGGCACCCAAGTCAGTAACTGTTTCCTTTCTTTGTGCATTCTGTTCCAGAAATTATGCAAAATTTGGGTCCCATGATACCTTTTTATTTCTCAATCCGAAATAGATATGTAAAAATTGAAAGAGGTTATTGTAGATAAATATGTTTTTGAGATAAACCTCTCTTAGTTCCCTAAAATGCTGCTTCATCTAGTCACAATAGGCTCTACAAAAAGATGTGTAAAACAAAGTTTTGCAGAGTTTGAAAAATAGGCTATAAATATGTGCATGTATCTCTCATTCTGTAATAACTGTGTGTGAGATAGGTTTTTGTAGATGGATCTCTTAGGAACAAAAAACTCCTTCAGTTTTGTAAAATGTATTTATGATTGGCCGCAATATTCTCTGCAAAATGATGACTTAACATGAATTTTTTGCAAAAAGTTCTTTCCAATATTGTTTAATATTTCCCAACCCATAATGGATGTTAGAAAAGTGAGAGAGGTTTTTGTAGTTGGACATCTTAAGAACATAAAACTCCTTAAGTTTTTCAAAATTCATCTTGTATTGGTCACAATAGTTTCTGCAAAACAATGACTTAAGCAGGAAATTTCTGCAAAAATGTTCCTTCTTATTATGTTTTCATCTTTTAACATTTTTGTTATTTTAACTGTTTTTACTTTCACTTTGGATAAACTTCATTGTTGTTGGTGAAATTATTTTCATCTCTGTTAACCATTAATGCCTTTGTTTTTACTTTTACTGTTTCACCTTGACTGCTCTGTAACTTTGTTTTAACTTTCACTCTGACTTTTACCTGATATACTTTAACTCTGATGCTCTTTACTATTTTGTTTCACTGTCATTGTGAATTTTGATTTCACTTTTACCATTCACTATGCACATTTCATCATTTTGATCTCTCTCTAACTTGATTTTATTCTTTCTTTGTATACAATCTGTTTTTTGAATTAAAATCTGAGAATTTGGAGCAAACAATTTTGTCAACTAGTATTGAGATTGTTGGCCCAATTTCTTAATATGATAATAACCTACAAAAATAAAAATAAAAATTAATGAAACAGAGGTCTGCAAGGAGGTGATTGAAGGCTTTTGAAAGACCTGTGGAATGAGATCTGTCTATGGAGCTTTAACTCTGTTTTTTAGGCATTTTTGGGCTACTTCTGCAAGATTATACTGTTTGCAGGAGTTTTTATATTCAACAGAGAGAAAACTGAGCAATTTAGGCTAAGGATGGCTTCTTTTGGGCTTTTTTCTCAATTTGGTTTATCTGAGGATGTAAAACTGGCCTAAAACAGAAAACAGGGGTTTTCTTTGTAGGTTTTGATTGAAAAAGGGATTTTTAGGATATATTCATAAATTTTTAACCCTTTAGGTCTTTGAATTTGATATTTAAACTTTGGAAACTAGAAATTTGGCTTCAGAAAGGCTCGCAGTAAGAAACAGGGTTTCCTGGAAAAATTGGCCAGGGTTTGGCCTCTTTTTTGTGTTTTTAGGCAATTTGGTTCGGTGAAATCTCTTAGTTAAAGGCCTGGTTCTATTACCAAAGGTTTAAAATTGAATTTACAGGCTTCAATTTGTCAGAAAATACCTTAAGATGCAGGTATTCGGCTTCATGAAGGTTTTGAGAGGACCTTGGTTGATTCTAAGGTCTGGTCCGGCTTACTGGAGTAGCCAAATAGCTTGGTCAATCTGTAATGGTGGAATTGTGGTCGAATTCATAACTTTTGGGCATAAGTTGACAATCGGGGCTAAAAGGCTTTTACACAGTCAAGCGAATCTATTCAAAGTTCATAACGCACAAATAAACATAAAAATGGTGTAACAAAGGTTTTAACCCTTGATATTAATCATCATAAATGTTTATTAAATGCAGGTCTCGTCAATGGCGAGAGTGGTTTCAGGTTTTGAAAGCGAAACCAAGTAGTGGTTATCGCATCCTTTTCCAGTAGTAAGTGGTTTTCTATCAAACTTAACGTAATCCAATAATATTTTAAATAGTCAATTGTGATTTAAAATGGGCAATACAACCTATTTCACGTCCGCTTGCATTTAAGAATTTATTTGGTTTATGACCACTATTATCATATTAGAGCCGCTGGATCTTTTGATCGAGAGCAAAGGGTCAAGATCTTATTTGCAAGTCGCAGCTTGAAAGAATGGTGGGACCTAGGGGGTTCAAATTATGGGCCACAAGAAAAAGAAAAAGAAAAAACCTTTTATAAAATATACATTGAATTAAAGGTGTTATATATATAAAAGAGCTTTGCACGACAAAAGCGGTAAAACCTTTTAAAATAATATAATGGGGGTTAAATAATACAAAGCGTGAGGCTTTATATAGGATGGCGGATATGCATAATGGCAGGTTAAAGTTTATTTGAAACAAACCTAAGTCTTTATTTCAATCAAAATTTGGGTTAAAAGTTTATGAGGGGAAGGGTTAGTATTGCGGGGAAGGCTTGATATGTGTGGTTGCAAAGGCGTGGGGTTTTTGCCTTTTGAACCTTATAAAAAAAAAATTATTTGGGTTTAAAATTTAGGATAAAAATGTGATGTGCGGGGGAATATGTTTAGTTTTGAACATATGTATGGGCGCGGGATTTATTTTATTATATAGTTTTAAACCACTAAAGGGTCTATAACCATAGGGGGCAGGATATTTCATTAAAGTTAGTTTTAGACCAAAGGGCGCATTATTTGGGTTTTCATTTTAACAAGTGGATAATATCTTTGGTCCAAAATCTTTATAATAGTGGGTTTTGGGGGATATTTAAAATAAAGGGATTTATATAGATAGGATAAGATATTTTTAAGGAATTAAATAAAGTAAATTAGAAGTTAATATGACAAGGTGAAATGGAATACACAAAAATACACTAAATGACTAAGTAAAATGAATAAGATAAGGCAAAGCTTGTCATTTCATGATTTCACTATTTTACTTAGGATAGAGTGTTTTTTGAGGGTTTTTGTATGCTTTATGAATGAAAGAAGTTAATTATATGGGATTTTAGGTTTCATTAAGTAAGAAAGAGTCCTTACTTAAGAAAATAAGTTAAAAAGTGTGAATGAGGGATAAATAATACAAAAGGGGATTTTATCATAAGAACTCAACATTTTCCACTATCCAGTCATCGAGCCTTGGGTCTAGTCCCAACAAAAGTTAGAGAAATTCTCTGAGCCTTTTTGACTGATAGTCTAAAACACTAAATACTTACAGGGGATGGGAAATTAGTGATTTTTTGCTCGATGATGAATATTACATGATTTTTCCCACTTCTTTCTACCTACCCAACATTAGTCTAACATTTTTTCTTCATTTGGCAACTGCATTTAGACTTGCAACCTTGAAAAATTTATTCTCTTAAAGCATAAACTATCTAGATCTACCTTATTTCATCTGAGGGCTCAGATTAAACTTTTGAGCTCCTCATTATTCTCTACCTATCTACTAATTTGTCAAGTTTAAACTGTTTGACAAATCTTTATTCACTATCTAAAACATGAAATTGAAAACATGACAAGTCAAGATTAAACAGTTTAACTCATCATGGATTATGGCATTTATTGACACTCTGCCATAATCATTTATTTAACAGAAAAAGTAAAAAGTAGTGGCATTTGAACTTGCTCACTTTCATGACTTACTTTCATCTTTTTCTTTTGGGGTTTATATTTTTTTAAGTCCTTTGATCTTTCTTTTAGGACTTTTTACCCTCTTTTTGATTTTTTATTATTTTATTATTTTTATTTTTTTCAAAATATGGGAAAACAACTTGCAGAAAGCAAGGTATGTACATATTTACAAGACTATCAAAATTCAATTCAAAATTATGAATCCTATATTTATAGGACCATAACACATGCTAGCATTAAATTGGCGTTCAAGTGAGATTTGAAAATAATATCCTAAGTTTTAATAAAATTATATAGCTTTGGCTGCAATAAAAGGTCCAAATCAAAACTTACCATAAAAATTTGCTCGATGAAATATTTTCGCTAAAACATTGGTTATACAGTGAATACAATACTCAATCAAAAAAATTTAATGTTGGTTAAACGCCCATTGATCACTATAGTCCCTACGCTGTCGAAGGCAAGGACTAATAACAGAAGCAAGCAACAACATATGTGGTTTTTCCACACTAACCAGTTCCATATCCAACCATATGATAATTTCTTGTGTTTTTTTCCATTCCTCTTCCTACATGCATTCATTCTTGGAAAAAAACCTTGAAGATGTACAACTGCGAAGTCTGGTGAATCATGTGGTATGAAAACTGCTAAGAGAGTTGAGCGGAACCAAAGACATCTAAATCTGAGTTCGGAGAGATTGATATAGGTGATGTGGGCATCTCCAAGAGTGAAAGATGGTTAAAAAATTTAAATGCTACACACAAATACAATTTAAACAATGAAAAATAACACATTGTATTTTGCACTCTAAAGAAGTTTGCACGTGAAGAAATTTGATCCCTCTTGGCTTATGTACTTAAGATGGATCTATGCTGGTTCTAGTAATCAATACGACATAGAGCATATAGAAATTTATAGAAATTTTTAGTGAGTAATGAAAATTTTAGTAGGTATTTATTCATATATCCATGTGACATTGTATTATGCAAACCCTGCAACAACTCATTGAAGCTATGACCTAATCAAAACTTTGGAAAATGATTGTTTTTATTTAAATTGAAAAATAAATATTTGTTTTCCCAAATTAAAATTTACAATTAACATTAGTCAAAGTTAAACAAAACTAATAATATTCCAAGGGAAAATCAATTGTTAGAATCCTACCTTTGTAGAAACTACTAAAAGTATATTATATAAAAATTAAAAGCAACAAAGAGTATATTATGCAAATAAAAAAATCATTATAATTAAGTTGGAGGATTATGAAAAGGAAAAGAATATTTTGTAATAATTAAGGGCCTTATTACATGTATAATGTTATTGATTTTGATGCATTCTAAATAATCGATAAACAAAGATGCAGACTTATTGGTGAATTGGGGAAGCCCAAATCCTAGATTGGAGCACACTTGGAACTAGCCACCCTTAAATTCGAATAGTTGGACCGAGTAGCTTAGTAATATCCTAGATATTCACAAAGAGACCCCAATCGGGGTGGATGATCGCGGTCACATGGGGGATGGGGCTTATCCCCTTCTTGTAATTTAGACCAGCACACAAGTGCCATACTAGTGGCATGCATTACATAACACACGGAAGTTTCAAGATCCTGGGTGATAGTTTTATATGCTCACTGGCGAGTTCAGTATTGGTGTTTATGAATTTGGGTATGGATAGTCGGGAGGGTGCTATAGGAAATGAAGAGTTAGCGTAGGCCACTAACTTTTACATTCTCCTTATTTTATGGTACTTTGTGTTAAAGATTTTGGAATGCAAGTAGGGAATTCTCTATGACACTATTGGAAGCCAAAATTTGCCAAGTTTGGGACCCTAGTGAAACAATTAGGTGGGTTTCACATGGTTGATGCCACACTTCAGTGCAGGGGCAATGCAAATTGATTTTGGAAACTAGTGGGGCTCATATGAGTTGGTGTTCAACATTTTTCAACCTCATGAGCCTCCTTGGTTGTTCCTTTGACCTTCATAGTGTATTTTATTTGTCTAGTTGGGGAGTGGACACTTCTAGTTGTGTTTTCTTTAGGGCACTCTCATTTCCTGTTGAGAAATTCATGGGTTTTCAAGGAAATAAGGCCAATTATAGTCATATTTTTGGGTCATAAGTATGTGCTTGGTCCCTAAGGTTTGATTTGGTTATATGGCTTATCTGTAAAAAGTAATATTTTGCATATTAAACAAAAGTTCATATGCAAGCCTCGGAAGTGATGATTGACGCTATGTGATTCATTTCACTAGTTTCAATCCCACTTCTTCACCCCTGTGAGCATCACCCGATGTAATGAGTGCTAATTGGACTATTCAAAAATCATGAGAAATTAGTCAGTTACAACTACCTCTCATGGAAATGGTCATAGATGAATGACTAAATTAACGCAGTTGAATCCCAAAAAATGATATCTAAAAGTTCATATGGTTAACAATTTTATAATAAATATAAAATTCATTAAAATAAAATTCATACGGTTAGTTGTTATGTTTTTATCATTATTATTATTTTTAATATCCATATTTAAAATATTAAAATTTTATGTTTAATTAGAATGTTCACGTATTTGGGAAAAAGGCATATAAGATGTTGTGAAATGGTTAGCTATTGAAGAAGCAACATCTATCTATAAATGGCTCTTTGTAATGTTGATCCATGGTAAACAAGGGCAACTGCGTAGCTGTAGTCCCTACTCAAAGTCAAATGTGAAACCATTCAACAATGCAATCTAGCAATCTTGATCGGCATCCAAAACCATTAACAACTCACAACCAGTGGAACATAAATGTCTGCCAAATCATGGAAATACATGTAAATGAAGAAAATCATTGTGCTAGGCCTACTAAGAAACCTGGAGTTAGTTTTTCATGTGCAACTTATCCTCCCCTACTACACATATAGAAAAAAATTGCAGTGTCTGTCCATGTTTGTGGTGTACAGGGTGCTCAATTTGGCTGACATTGTTATTTTTTTAGGTATAGGGTAATAAGGTACGCAACCAATAAACCAGAAATTATTATTATACGATTCATCACTAATATGTTTATAAAGGGTTGCCCTCCATGTATTGCAATGATTTTATTTTAACGGTTGCTCTCACATTTATTTTCTGCTATGGAAATGATATTTTTTTCTCAATTATTTTTATATCATTGCTATGCAATACGTTTCCATGTCTGTTTGGTGCACCATTTTGTTTTCTTTTTATTATTATTTTTTATTTCAATCATCTCATGGGGACAAGAAATCTATAGCTTGGAGTGCACTAAATTGATATCGAATTGGTAAGAGAAATCTTAATGTTACTATTATTATTATTTATGAGAAATAATTTATTTCATATCCATTGAAAGTCTTCGTTTACCTATAAACGATATGCCCAGGAACACATATCATGAGTGCCACTTTTTTTATTTGAGCAGGAACCCCTATCATGAGCCCACTTTGTGAAAAGCTTCAGAAGAGTCTAGGTTTAATTCACTGATAAGGTGAGTCTATTAAATTACCTTCACTGAAGATTCATGCATTTAATTGACTCAATGATATTCACCTAATGAAAATAGGAAAGTATGTGGAACTTAAGGAGTGTTTAACCTGGTTTTTCTGGTGTGTAATATTCCTAGTTTTTCTATTATGTGAACCAGAACCTATTTTAATTTCTGCATTATTTTGAAATTTTCATAATATTTATTTATGGTTTATTTTCAAAATATTTGGAGCTACTCAACTTCCGACAATGATCCAACAACCTCAAAGGTGGTGAGGTATATGTTGTATGTATGTTGTCTTCGTTCCTTCTACTACCTAAATCAATGGACATGAGGTGGGGGATATGATATATGTGTGATGTATTCGCTTCTCCACCTGCTACCTAAATCAATGGACATGAGGTGGGGGATATGATGTATGTGTGATGTATTCGCTTCTCCACCTGCTACCTAAATCAATGGACAAACAACATGCAGCTTGCCATGAAGCTGCATTTCTTTTTTTTTCTCTACATTTCGTGGCATTTATTTTCTTTGGATATATGTATATTGCAGTGGAGAAACTAAACAATAAATTATTTTCAAATAATGTTAAGTACACGCTAGCATTAATTTGGCGTTCAAGTGAGATTTGAAAAGAATATCCTAAGTTTTAATAAAATTACATAGTTTTGGCTGCAATAAGAGGTCCAAATTAAAACTTACCATAAAAATTTTCTCGATGAAATATTTTCGCTAAAACATTGGTTATACGTTGAATACAATACTCAATCAAAAAAATTTAATGTTGGTTAAACACCCATCGATCGCTATAGTCCCTACACTGCCGAAGGCAAGGACTAATAACAGAAGCAGACAACAACGTATGTCATTTTTCCACACTAACTAGTTCCATATCCAATCATATGATAATTTCTTGTGGTTTTTTCCATTCCTCTTCCTACATGCATTCATTCTTGGAAAAAAAACCTTGAAGATGTACAACCGTGAAGTCTGGTGAATCATGTGGTATGAAAACTGCTAAGAGAGTTGAGCGGAACCAAAGACATCTAAATCTGAGTTCGGAGAGATTGATATAGGTGATGTGGGTATCTCCAAGAGTGAAAGACGGTTAAAATATTTAAATGCTACACACAAATACAATTTAAACAATGAAAAATAACACATTGTATTTTGCACTCTAAAGAAGTTTGCACGTGAAGAAACTTGATCCCTCTTGGCTCATGTACTTAAGATGGATCTATGTTGGTTCTAGTAATCAATACGACATAGAGCATATAGAAATTTATAGAAATTTTTAGTAAGTAATGAAAATTTTAGTAGGTATTTATTCATATATCCATGTGACATTGTATTATGCAAACTCTGCAACAACTCATTGAAGCTATGATCTAATCAAAACTTTGGAAAATGATTGTTTTTATTTAAATTGAAAAATAAATATTTGTTTCCCAATTTAAAAGTTACAATTAACATTAGTCAAAGTTAAACAAAACTAATAATATTCCAAGGGAAAATCAATTGTTAGAATCCTACCTTTGTAGAAACTGCTAAAAGTATATTATATAAAAATTAAAAGCAACAAAGAGTATATTATGCAAATAAAAAAATCATTATAATTAAGTTGGAGGATTATGAAAAGGAAAATAATATTTTGTAATAATTAAGGGCCTTATTAGTTGTATAATGTTATTGATTTCGATGCATGCTAAATAATTGACAAACATAGATGCAGACTTATTGGTGAATTGGGGAAGCCCAAATCCTAGATTGGAGCACACTCGGAACTGGCCACCCTTAAATTCAAATAGTTGGACTGAGCAGCTTAGTAATATCCTAGATATTCACAAAGAGACCCCAATCGAGGTGGATGATCGCGGTCACATGGGGGATGGGGCTTATCCCCTTGTTGTAATTTGGACCAACACACAAGTGCCATACTAGTGGCATGCATTACATCACACATGGAAGTTTCAAGATCCTGGGTGGTAGTTTTATATTCACAATGGCGAGTTCAGTCTTGGTGTTTATGAGTTTGGGTATGGATAGTCATGAGGGTGCTATAGGAAATGAAGAGTTAGCATAAGCCACTAAGTTATGTTATGGTACTTTGTGTTAAATATTTTGGAATGCAAGTAGGAAATTCTCTATGACACTACCGGAAGCCAAAATTTGCTAAGTTTGGGACCCTAGTGAAACAATTAGTTGAGTTTCACATGGTTGATGCCACACTTCACTGCAGGGGCGATGCAAATTGATTTTGGAAACTAATGGGGCTCGTATGAGTTGTTGTTCAACATTTTTCAACCTCATGAGCCTCCTTGGTTGTTCCTTTGACCTTCATAGTGTATTTTATTTATCTAGTTGGGGGGTGGACACTTCTAGTTGTGTTTTCTTTAGGGCACTCTCATTTCCTGTTGAGAAATTCATGGGTTTTCAAGGCAGTAAGGCCAATTATAGTCATATTTTGGGGTCATAAGTATGTGCTTGGTCCCTGAGGTTTGATTTGGGTATATGGGAGTTTGGTCTAGAAATTCAAGGCCTTCTAGAAAAAGGAAGAGATATAGGTCGAAGTGGTTGTAGGTGTGGGAACCTATGGTGCTTTTCTCGGCATATTTATGATAGCGCATTTTTTCCATGAGCAAGAATCCTCGACATTTTTCCATAAACAATAGATTCTCTCTGTGGTTTAGGCAAATTGAGTCTTCTAGTTTGGCTTGAGAGTTGTTGGGGTATTTTTATATCCCTGTCTATCAAGCTAGAAGTAAGGAATTGGTCTCATAGGGCTAGGGTCGGTTTGAAAATGTATAGGTTATGTGGAAAAGTGTGGAGAGGGATAGGGCCAAAAGGGTAAAGATATGAACACGGAGGGGAAGCCATGGTGATGGGGGAGGAGGAGTGGAAGTGGAATTAGAGGTGGAGGTGGCCCATAATATCGCCCCTTCTCCTAGTCATGTTGGCCTTCCTCTGTTGTTCGACACATTGGATTCATAGTTGCAGCATGTCACCCATCTCCTGGAACATCTGGGACAAAATCAACACGATGATCGTGATGAGGTCATAAACTTCATGAATGATTTTCTGCATAATCAATGGAATATGAAAGATTATTTGGCTTCACTTCAGAGAGGTCAGAGGAGACTGTATGAGTGAATGGAATGCATGGAAGTTAGACTAGCTCATTTGGAATTCCATGTCCATTGTGAACCTAGGTCTCCAAAGCAACTAGGTAACAAACTAGGTAGTCCAATTCTGGAAAATCATCCTACTCCTTTATGTCAATGAGTCGTATCTTCATCTTAAGATTTCTTTTTGGCATTTTGGTCTTTCCATTTTTATGTTCCTAGTAGATTTTTGCATTTGTAATTTTTTGTGCTTCTCTTTTGGCCAACAAATTTGGTAGGAGTGAGGCCACAAAAATTTTGCATATTAAGTAGCTAAAGTGTAATCTTTGGATGAATTAATGGAAAAATTTTGACAAAAAAACAATTTTATTGATTTAAAAATATTTTCATAAAGTTATTCTTTTACTTTAAAAGAATAACTTAAAAAGGTTAAAATACTAGAACATGTATAGAGTTGTGTTATTGGTTTAGAAAGCATATTGTAAAAAAGTTAAATACAAGACATTATAGGTTATGTTAATTAAAAAAAAAAATTGATGTTATTGAATATTTGATGGGACAATTTATAATATTATTATATTACAAATATATTATTATTAATTTATTTATATAATTTAAAAAAAAAAATAATGGAGGTTATTACACATAATATCAAGTGTAATTTGATATGTAAATATTTTTAGTTTTTTATTATTTTTTAGTGTTTATTTATAATTATAATTATTTTTATTATTTAGAAATGAGTTGGACTTATATGAAAATTTATGCTCAGATTTAGCAATTAATTGAAAAATGAGTTACAATATATTTTTCTTCTTGCGAAACCTTACTACTAATGACACTTTTACAAAAAGACTAAGAAACCAACCTCCTTCCAATAAGGGAATGGAGGGAAAAATTCCAAAAATAAATTTTCTAGTTTTTCTTCCCACTACTTCATGGGATTAAGAGTAAATTTTGACAAATTTCTTACACAAGAAAATGAAGAAACATAACATTTCTAAGCATTGCTAGTAGACAACCCACCATTGGATCCATGGGGTGCAAGAGAGTCTTCATGACCATAATTCTTTTTTTGTGTGATCTTTTCTTCTTCTTATTATTAGAGGGGAAGACTGTTGGATTTTAATCACTTTTGACTAGGAAGGGGAAGAGGAGGAGCGTGTGTACTTCTTCTCAGTTCCCATACCTAATTCATCTTTTTTTAGTGTTGAAAACACCTTTGAAGAGTCTTGAAGTGGGTCTACATTTTTTGGATGTGAAGAGACTTGTTGTGCCACTTGCTCAAGATTTTCATCTTCTTCCTCAAGGGCATTCAAGATTTCAAAAAGTTGTTACTAGAAAGTGGTTGATGTAAAGATTTAGCCATACATATTTATTGTTGCGTATTTTATCTCTTCTTGTGTTTCCTTTACACTAGAGCAAATCCTAGCGTATTTTTTTCATGCCCCTCTTTGGGAGGAGGTGATGGATTTTAAGAAGTTATAGCTCTTAGAAAAAAATTCGTTATATGTCCATACTCACAACACATATTACCTTTGAAAGGGAAATTTTCATAATCCAAAGCCTTAAGGTGACGGAGGCCTTTTGAAAAAACTAGTTCCACACAAATCCTGGCATAAAAAAAAGAATATTCCCACGATACTTATCCCTCATGATAAATCGACCCAACTTATCTCCTATATCATTAACAATGTTGTGACACTTGCAAAAAAAAGAGAGAGATAAGGCAATATGATCAATACATATGCACAAGATATTTCCATCATGGAGTTAAAACCCAAAGACAAGTGGGTGGAAAAAAAAGGCTTCCTTGCCTATAACATAAAGACCCAATTTATAAGTTTTGTCTCTATTTTTCTAGTTTTAAAAAAAAAACGTGTAATACCCATTTTTAATAGTAAATGTTCCATATTTCATGATCTTCCTAGCAACGAGAAACTACTAAAATTTCTCAATAATCATTTTTCTTTCAATATTATCCCATTTTTTCACTAAAGGAAAAAACCCAAGATCCAAATAAAAAAAAATGACTTTTCCATCTTCACAAATTTATTTGAGAAACTCATTTTACCTGCATTTAATTGCACAGCTAAAATTACACTCATTTGAAATCCCTCAAGAGATATTCACGATCTACCCTGTATCAAAAATCCAACAAGTCAACAAAAAAAGCAAAAATTTGAAACTATATAGCCACGAGCAATCACGAACACGAAGCGACAACGGTGGCATCAAGCACAAGTTCTTCAGCGTGCTGAAACGCAAAAGTTCGAATGAGGCGACGGAGGTTGCATATAACTCAGGCGTGATCCGAAAAGGAACAGGGTTTGAAGGCGGTTAGGGTTTCCCTACCCGCCGAGAGTCGTAGAGCTCCAAGCCATCTTAAAATTTAATAGTCAATCATGAACGTTGGCTAACATTGGAGTGCATTGTTACTATTAGTGTGATGGTATATTGTATTTCACTTTCATTCAATTTGGGTTGTAATGTAATATTATTGTTTAAAGTGGATCATATAAATATAATTATACAAATTTTAAATAAGAATATTTTAATAAATTATAATAGTTTTAATTTTATTTAAAAGTTTAAATTATAATGAATAATTATGTATGAAATTATTTTTTAAATGATATGTAGATTTTAAAGTTGGTTGTGTTTTGTCTATGGGGATTACTGTAATCGGTGTTTTGTTAAAGCACTTTATCTTGATCCGGATGATATATTGGAGCAAAAACAAAAATTGGTTTTGTATTGAAATAGTAAATAGTTACATTATTTTGAGGTAACAATAAAAACAAACTATATAGAAACTCTATTACTAACACATCAATAGCTCAAATGGGCAAGCAAGAAAAACAAAAATTGAAACAATAGAATATAGAGATCGTGAGAAGTAAGTGGACCTTGAAATATCAAGGTTGATGAGTTGTTCCTCAACCTTTCGTGGTGGTGGAATTGGAGAGCTAGGTGACAATCTCATCTAGAAAGTCGTCCTTCCACATTTAACATAAGATCTTCAAACTCATCTAGTCTACGCACGAAAATAGATCCATCTTAAGCACGAATCTAACATGAGATAAGAGGGATCAAATTTCTTCACGTGTAAACTTCTTTAGAGTACAAAATACAATGTACAATTTTTTTTTGTTTAAATTGTATTTTTGAATGCTATAGAGTATATAGAGGGCCAAACTATAAACTATTGAGACCAATTCAAATGTTTTAACCATAAAAAAAAAGTATGTTTTCATGATCTTGAAGTTCATTTAGTCTATGCATTAGATTGACCTAAGCCTTTCTCCTATCAACCATAATCTTAACTAGCAACAACTTAACATGCTAGTAGAAATCAACTCTATGTAGATAGTGATTTTGCTTGCCTTAGGAGTTGTCTGTATCTAAAACCCAAGAAGTTATGCCAACCAAAACTTTTGAATCCAGAGTGGCCTATCATTCATGATGAATTTCCTCTTCCATGAGACATATTTCTTTTTAAATATGTGAAGGTGTATGAGCATGGAAGTTGTGAGTTGAATATTTGGCTCGCAACTGTGCTAAAGAGCACCATGACCACCACTTCCATGCTCGCAACAAGCTTGTTGACAAGTCATGACTGCTAGAGTAAACAAGACATCACAAAGACCAAGACGGAGATTGGAGGGAACGTGGATGAGATAACTATGAACAAGAGAGGCCATGATAACTTGCCAAGCATGTCGCACTTATGATGGACCTAGAGCCAAGCCATCTCTATAGAAAAAAGCCACTAGGCGAAGGGGGGATCCAACAAAGTAGATGGAATGAAACATCCTCGAACAACTACACAAGAATCAATGTCAATGGTGGGCAAGGGAAGCAACAAGAGGAGACAATTAAAGATGGAGGATTATTCACAGCTCAAACTTGTACCCAAAGATGAAGAACATATCTACCACTCTCTTTGGGAGGTGAGATTCCATGAGATTCTCTTTAAGAGGTGATATTCCATAAATTAATCAAGAGATAGTGGAGAAAAAAAATTGGAAAAAAACACATCAAATCTATAAAATCATTTAATACTATCATAACACCCATCGAAATATTTTTTAAATAATAATGAAAATATATAATTGTAATTACTAATATTATGTTTTACAATATTATTTAAATTAATTAATTTAATGGTAATTTTAGATTTACAAAATTTTTTATAAAATCAATTATGGGATGGCAACTTAATCCTTATTTCAATGCATATAAACATATTCCTCTATTACAATGATTTTATTAAAATCACCCATCGACTCAAGCTTAATACTTGCCTCAATGCACATAAACATCCTCACATGTTACAAAAGTTAGTGATTAATTAAATGGTCGAATTCATTATGAAATTGTATTCGAAAGTAAGTTTGTAATCAATATGACATTACTTTCAACGACTTGGTCTTGAACACCTGGGATACAAATGTAGGCTCAATAAATTTGGCCGCTCACGAAAGATGACTCAAGTCCATATGGATGACATTGCTTTGGACAACCCGTGCCAAAATGTTATATCCATGGGCTGACCAACATAGAATTAGAAATGAAATATTTTTAGCCATTTATTTTCACTTCACAAGGATTATAAGTGACTTGACTTTAATAAAAGTAATTTATTTTTAAGATTGTCATTAATGGTTTGATTTTTAATGTTATATCAAGTTATGCTAATTCGAGTTAATTTTAAATTTAATCTAATTAATTTAATTCAATTAAAAATTTCTTAATATAATTTCCAATATAATTTAACCACATATTTAATTTTTGACTTTCCTAACGATCAAATTTCCTGGATTAGTTAATTTAATATCATTATCTAAATTTTAATTTCATTTTCTAAATTTATTTTTAGTCTCCTTTTTCTGAATTGGTTTCTCAATTAATGCTCATAGTCCCTACTAGCCCCCATTCATTCTAAAGGCTAAAAAAAAATTGGCTCTCTATATAATCATGGTTTAGCACTCTTCTCATCCTATGCTTTGGCTTCTAGCTCCTGAAGATGGGTGAATTGTTCACTTGAAACGTCGAATTCAACGGGAAATATACACAGTTTTCCATAAGTTCTCAACATAATGTTTACAATTGTGAAAATATCCATTCTCTAATTCAATCCCTCTATGGAGTGTAGATTGTTTATTTTTTGGATTTAATTTGTAAGTACATGTAGATATATTAATTGATTAATTTTACTAATAAAGAAAGTTAAAATAAAATATCTTATATAATAAGAATTTGTATAGATATATAAATTAAATACGCTAAAAGAAAATATCTTATATAATAAGAACAAGTATAGCTATATAAATTAAATAGTTTCTATATGTTAATAGACATTAATGTATAATTAACATTAAAACATTTATTTTATTATACATTTCAAATTATTAAAATTAAGGAAATGATAAAAATTATCTAAATTATAGTTTTATTTAAAATAACAATACCTTTTTTTGTGAATTAAGTGTTTATATTACTCAAAAATATAGATTTATATGGATTTACATGAATTCTCATAGTGTCTATGGAGGATACAGGCTCTACTCAACATACTACACAGTCGGCTAGAGAAAAAAAAGTCTCAATTCCCTTCAACAATCTAAAGATTCCCATACTTTGAATTACATATTGGCCAAGGCTATAACTCGCATGTATCATTATCTGATAAAACACGCAGAGATAGCGTGCATGTCTCCAAAATACAAACAACGTCATCGGCATTCTAACCGCAGAGGGTTTACCCAAAAAAACAAACTTATGACCATACAAAAATTTACAACCCTTATAGAAGAAAACAATAACAAGACTATATCGTTGCATCTAGCCATTGTCCAAATGAAAAGTTCCCAAAAGATCAGGCTAAGAACCATGAATCACAATGAACACCAACATACAACAAGGAAACCAAAAGAGATTCCAAGCTCCCTACATCATAAGGAAACTTCACTGAAACCTTCATGTCACACATCCATCTGACCAAGCTCACTAGTCATTTTTCGAGGAAGGAATGTTTGTTGGAGCCCTTGTGCTAGAACTAGGAGGATCCATCAAGTCCTCCTCATCCTAACCACATTCCATATGGAATTCTACATGCACCAAGTGAGCTTCTATTATGTCTAAGCAAAACCACTAATTCCTAAGCGCTCTCTTGATGTCCTCTAGAGATGAAAAATTATTGTACTTCTAAATTTCTTTGTCATTCCTGATAAGGCGTAGAAGATTCTTCATTGTCGATGAAGATTCACAGAGTTTAAGTATGGCTTCTTCCTGCCCCTCATATGTCGACGGTTAGCGACCCATGCCAACATATCCTCCATGAGCTCAGAATCTAAGAGGGATTGTCTTTCAACCCTAGCTTGGGACTCAAACTTCTAAATTTCCCTTCAAATTTTTGGTGGATAGCGTTGAAAAAGGTTGCAGCAGAGTCAGCAAAAGATTTTAGTGCCTTGTTTCCCTTGCTACATTCTGCCACCACCTCATCCTCTTTCTCGGTGACATAGCTAAGACCTAGGAGGTGCACTTCTAGCAATTACTATGAATACCTCTATCTACAAAATAAAATGAGAATGGATCATACCCACCTTATACAAGATCAAGGAACCAACAGACTAAATCATCATAAAAACTCCAAACACTTTCCCTAGACTCACTCGACGAACCCTCAATTGAGACAAAGGACACAACTTCCTCCCCTGAGACCCTTTTTCCAAACTATTCAACCTGTAAGCCATAGAATAAAACCAATTGAGACATCGAAACCTATAAATGTGTGGCCACACACCAAGATTTTCAAACCAGGGAAGAAGCATGGCCCTGGAAAGCTCCCCAATTACAGTTCGAACTAGACTCCCCTTTCCTAGCGTGAACCTCAAAGAAGAATCCCAATCCAATACCCAAGTACAAATTGAAAAAAGACTCCAAGCTAACACCTTAAACCATAATTGAAAATTGATACATGGATATTTAACCCTTGAAACCATAGACCAAACCACTACAAGCCACAAAAGAAAGGAGATCAAGACTAACATAGAGTAAACCTGAGAATTCACACCATAAAAGACTCTAGATGCTCTTGATGACCCTTCTGGAGAAAAATATTCCAACGACTGAGCACAGGACCATTCTAATAATGTGCCCTAAGAATTTGACCTTCACTTACATAGACTTGCATGGTTGCATCTCGGACCTTCAAATTCCTCCACTAACCATAGCATAATGATGCCCTCACACTCAATTTAGCTAGGAAATCAAACCAGGAGGTCACGGACCTTCACTTGGCTCCTGTCCACTCACCACAACATTTTTCAACCCCCATCCAAGAAAATTAATAAAAACACTACCAACTATATGACTGCATGTGCATGCATGCAATGGCATACTGTGTCTTCCCTATTTAAATGCATAATGCATACTATGGGGTGGCGAGTGAGGCATTCCTATTAAGAAAGGTTGTCATTGATGGCAATAGGATGTTAGATGATGATGAATGACCATGCTTAAGATGATCATTTGGATAGTGGAAGACTACATAAAGAATCCTACACTCTTCCCTACCTCCATTTCTACTCCTATAAATGACCAGTCACAATAAAAAGCTTTTTCCACCATCTTAGAGCCATTCTTTCACAATGAGCCGTACACCATATGAAAGAGGATTGTTTCCTCTTTCCAACGAACCCTCACACGCCTCCAAATTCCCGATGGTTAGGGAGAAATTGAATAAGATTTAAAGTTCAAATCACTGTCATTTGATACTATTGCATTCACTTATGTGATATAAGTGAAATAGAATAGAAGAAATAAGTCAAATAAAATACCATAAAATTCACTTATGTGATATAACTAGAATAGAATAGAAGAAATAAGTCAAATAAAATACCATAAAATAGCATTAGAGTAAATGGAAAACAAATACAATATGAATAAAATGTTAAAAATGTATACACAAGATTTTGTTGGAAATATCGTCCTTGATGGCAAAGGAGCACAAAGGAGCAGCACCTAAACTATCATTAAGGCAAAGGAGCAGAGAAGAACCAACAATAAGGCAAAGGAGCAGATCATGCAACAATGTAGTAAGAAAGCATAAAAGAGAGGTCGAGGAGCTATAGAGAGGCAAGGAGCAGCATTAGACTATCAGCAAAGAAGCGAATGCAGCTAAGCAGCAAAGGCAATGAAGCAACAAAAGCAGAGAGGCATCGAATGTAAAGAGGCAACGAATGTAGCAGAGGCAACAAATGCAGCGAAGAATACACCAAAGGCAGCAAGGCAACAAAGGCAGCAAAGAAACAGAGACGGCAGAGGCAGTGAATGCAGCAGAGGCAGTGGATGAAGCAGAGAGGCAGCGAATTGCTTCAGCGCATAGCAGAAGGCAATGGGATTTGCTAGACACAGTGAGGACCAGATCTTACACATAGCAGAAGCAGGAAGAGGCGAGAGCAGCAAGAGCCAGAGTTACAGAGCAGGACAGTGTAAACAAATGAAAAATCGACTAAGGCAGAGAATTCTTTGAGGAAGTCCAGGGGAGGCGAATGGATGGTCAAGATTAGATCGCAAATGTAAATGCGAAGTGGAGAAGGGACACGTGGTGGCACGATGCAATATCACAAATCGCACGAAATAGTCTTAACCACTAAGTTAAACGGTTATATGTTGCGAACTGCGAAGTGTGGAAAATGACATGGCAGTGACGTAAAGATGATGTGGCAGTGGCATGAAGATTACGTGGCAGTGACGTGGCCCCGACCCCACAGATCGCAGAAATTTATGATGACGTGGAAAAGTGATGTAGCGGTGACATGGCAGGGTGACGTGGACCTCGCCCGCATACCTCACATCGTAGCACTTAAGGGATAGCAGGAAAGCGACTACAAGTTAAGTTAAAGTTTTTGCGATGCGAAATGGAGGGACACATGTCAACCTCGTACAACATCGCATCCCACAAGAAATAGGGTGTAACTTCAAGATATCGCAAGGAATGTTATTTTGGTTGTGATGTGATAAGATTCAAGCGACGCAATGCGATGAAGGGAGTCCACGTGGCAGCACCGCGCATGAGCACAGATCGCCAATCGCATGGTTTTATGGTATATCGCTTATTATAAAGTGGGAAACCAGCAGGCAAAGGTTTGCGATGAATTGTGATTGGTTCAAAGTACTGTAGGACCCAATAGCCCTTGTTCCGTGTATGCTATATGCGCCATATTATAAATTATTCCATGTTGATTGCTAAGTATGTATGTTAATGCGTTTTTTTGATTGCTAAACGTATGTATGTGGAACAAATGCCAGAATTGGACTCTGTTGCGTTATAAAGAGTTTTATGTGGGCCATATCGCATAGGTCACAAAAGAATGACATGAACGCATAACAAAGGATCAAGAACTCGTGTTGAACAGTGTTGCGGCAGTAAAGCAAACGAAAAATGTTGAACGTGGAAGGAAAATACTCAGGAAACAAAAGAAAAGGGCAGTTATGCAGCAAAGTTGGAATATCACTGCAGAAACAGAAAAGACAAAAAAAAACTGCAAGGAGAAGAGGACAAACGCTCAACAAAGCTAAGAAATTGAAAGGGCTGAGTAAATAATTGATTGTAACTGTAAATGTACTATTTATTTATTTTATTGTTTGTGATGCAAAAGCAAGTCTCCATAGGCAAACAAAACTTCAATGTAATACTAAAATGAGTACATAGAGTTGTAACATCCTGAATGTGCTAAGCGAGAAAATGAGAAGGTGGAAGGCAAAGAGTCATCCCTGTTCATTTCATATTCCCATATGGAATGCAAACGACTATGAAGTGATCACTATAAATGATGTTATTGTAATATCCATAATGTGGTTAGAGAGTGGAAGAATAAGATAGAGCAGATAGAGAAGCTGTGAAGATCCAGAGATGATATAAAGCAGAATTGAAGGCTGGAAGGACTGTAGTGAAGGAGGAGGAAAATAGCGCTGAAGATGATATAAAGCAGATTTGAAGGCTGGAAGGACAGCAGTGAAGGAGGAGTAAAACAGAGCTGATATCCAGGTAAATCAGCGTATTATTTTATTGTAGTGTGAGGGAGTTGGTGCTTCCATATCAAGTTGTAGCTTGATAGATGTCCAGTTGTAGCTGGTTGAGGTAGGAGCCACCTGTGGGTTGTCGCCTACAGAAAATACATGGGAGTTGGTGCTTATGTTTCAAGTTGTAGATTGATAGATGCCCAGTTGTATTTGGCTGAGGTAGGAGCCTCCTATTGGTTGTAGCCTGCAAAAAATAAATGGGAGTTGGAGCTTCCTTAAGTTGTAGCTTGCAGAATTGTGGTAGTAGCCTCCTGTAGGTTGGAGCCTACATAAAATTAGTGGTGAGAGGGAGTTGGAGCTTGCCTTTACATCACAACAATTATAAAATGTGGTTTTCTCCCTTATGTGTTTCCACTTATATCTGTTGTCTATGTGCATGATGATTATGTGTTGATATTTTGTATTTAATCTGCTTAATACCTGCTGCTCACTAGGGAAAATTTTAGGGGCTAATATTCGTAGGTGGGCTAATTTTCCATGCTTTTTCAAAAAACAAGATTCGCCAATTTCCATTTTTTTCTAAAATGATTCGCCCAAATTTTATTGTACATTATTATTTTACCTTAAAAATCGAGAAATATTATATTACCTAATATAAAATCATTGGAAATATAAATATTTCTACAAAAATATCGCCAAAATTTTTACAATTTTCACATTAGGGACTAGTAATATTTGCTAAGGTTTCTAAACTTTAAAATAAACTTCCGTCCTTAAAATTTTCCCTGCTACTCACTTATTAAGATTGATGTTCCATTATATACATTAAGTTGATCATGAAATGAAAGTGTAAATAAGTGTAAAAGAAAGTTTTAAAAGACCATGAATGCATTAAATTGATTCACCCCCCCTCTCAGTTAAACCAAGGGTTCAACAATTGGTATCAAAGCCAGTTCCTTTTGTATCATTTTAACAACTGGAAGGAGATCCTAGATCCCCAAGATGGCTAGCCTAGAAAGATGCTCAACAAATAAAGCCCCATTGTTTACTAGCACAAACTATGCCTTCTGGAAAATAAGAATGAGGATGTACATAATGTCTCTAGGAATAGAAGTTTGGGCTGTTGTGGAATTATGATATGCTCCAAAGGAAATTGACAAAGAGAAAGAAGCCAAACAAGATTTCATAGTTAATGCAAAAGCCATGAATGCACTCTTGAGCGGTCTATGTGAAACATAATTTATCAAAGTAATGCAGAGTGAGACTACCAAAGATATTTGGGATACTTTAGAAGATATCCATGAGGGAGATAAAAAGGTGAAGATGGCCAAACTACAAGCCTATAGAGCTCCGTTTGAAAATGTAAAAATGAATGAAGATGAAGATGTAGCCAATTTCTTCTTAAAGGTTGCAGAAATTGTGAATAACATGAAAGCTCTAGGAGAAACCATCAAGGAATGTGTGATAGTGCAAAAGATATTGAAATCTTTACCATACAGGTTTAACCCTAAGGTTTCGGCCATAGAAGAAACAAAAAACTGGGAAACCTTGACCACGAACCAATTGCTTGGAAACTTGACATCTTATGAGATGAGACTTCCACAGGGGAAGTCAAATGTGAGGGAGGTAGCCTTTAAGGCAGATAAGTGCAAAGAAGAAAAGGAAGATACATGCTCCTGCTCTGATGAAGAAGAGGCCAAATTTGTCAGAAGATTGGATAGAGGCACAGGCAAGTATAAAAGTAAAATTCCATTTAAATGCTTTAACTGTGGAAGAGTGGGGCACTATGCAACTAAATGTCGTCATAAGAAAACAAAGAACCAGACACGAGACAGAGAAAACCAAAATAAATAACTAGCAGAAAGGGAAGAGATTCAATAGAAAATCATTTTATGCTCAGCAAGATAGCAGTGCATCTAAAAGCTCAGATGAATCCTCAAATGAAGAAGGAACCACTGAATTTGTGTTGATGGCCAAGGAAGAGCCTAAAGGATTCCTTCTGGAAGATGAGGAAGAAGGTTAGGTAGATCTTGAGGGGGAGCTAAGGAGTGCCCTAGAGGAAATAGACAGACTTAAACTCAAGTGCAAAAAACATAAAGACATTCTCCTTAAATATGTAAAGGAAGAACCAGATTCGAAAAACCTCATTCAGTTGAAAGTAGAACTTGAAGAAGCTAAGAAGGTGGAAGACATTCTGCTAAAGCAAATTAAAGATAAACATCAGGAGCAAGAGAAATTGGAAGAAGAAATGGTTTGCCTGAGAAAGAAACTAGAAAACGCCCAAAGGGAATTATCTATGAACACTCCACGAATGAAAATCTCTGAATAGTTGGACAAAATACTAAATTCTCAAAGATCTCCTCTCATAAAGGTTGGGATAGGCTATGAAGGAGAAACAAGTAAGTCCAAGGTAGAAGATAACAAGAATATCATTTTTGTAAAAGCTGTAAAGGATAATGAAGCAGCTCAAAAGATTCCTATAGAAGTAGAAGCCAGCAAGAACATGATTTGCAATGAAGTAAACAGAAACATGCAGCAACCTCAAATGACAAAGAACGAAATGAAGAAACAGTCAGCTGAAAAAGGCTTATACACTCCTGAATATGAATTGAATCAATTCAGAAGCTGTCAAAGGAGGTTCTTTCCTCCTATGAGAAGTATCACTTGTTTTGCCTGCCACAAACCTGGACATATTGCCGCATATTGTAAGACAAAGCAAATCCAGTCCAGCCAACTGAAGATAAAACCAATGAAAGGACTACCTCAAGCAAACAAATGGAGAAGACAATCTTTTACCAGGTACACAAATCATTTCCATGGCTATTGTTTTTCATGCAATAAATTTGGACATAAATCTGTTGAATGTAAATTGTGTTAAAAAAGGGAAATAAAATATTATACATCAGCTCAAACGTACCTTGGTAAAATAAGATGTGATGTACGCCTCAAGCTTGGTCACAAGGCAAAAGACTGTAAACTACCATATACATTAAAGAACTCTAGACAGATTATGGAATTCAATCAAATCAGACAAAATTGTGAATAAAAAAGAAGTGCAGACATTATGAAGAACCCCAATAAAGAATGGAAGGAAAAGAGAAAGGGGGAGTCTGTTACCTCAATAACATAATGAATCCATCATAGTCTTAGGGGGCGCTGCTCTAGGAAGCAATGCAGGGGGAGAGCAGTTTATAAATAGTCCCCATAAAAGTAGTCTAAGAAGAGCTCCTAGGAATACGAACAGCTAAAAGTATAGGAAAGGAAAGGACAACTCAACTGACAGAGAACTATAAAGGAAGAAGGATACCTAAAGCATTTAATCACCAGCAGGTAGATGGAAGGAGAAAGGCAGAAAGCAGTGGTGGTAGAGGGAACATCAGCAATGAACATGTAAGCTAAGAAGACAACAACACACTAAGTAATGAATGGTTAAAATCACAAACATTATGTTTCAAGCTTTAGAACTGGAAAGATCCATAGAGGATGATCACATTGTGCATCATACTACAAGAGTTAACAATGAAACAAATTTAAGAAGGATGAGTAAGAGAAATGTTTATCATCATTATCATTACATCATTCATCAATAGAAGGTTCCCTTGAGAGGAAAGCAGTTAAATGAGTGATAAAACTATGAGTGGTATGCCCTGGTAGATTCCAAGTAAAGCAATTGAAGATGTCTTCCTGAAGATCATTATGTTTAGATCAGTTGAATTGTATATAGAGCAGAAATGATTCTGGAGCAGTCCTAGAAAGGAATATGCAGTGACATTCTTTCCAGAATGACAGAATAAGCAAAAGGTTAAGATCAGATTCAGTATATTGATGATTGATGTTGAGAACAGTGGAGAGCTCAATAGTAGGAACTATGAAGGTTGTCTTAACTATGGGTACATGTGCGAGCTGAAGTGAAATTACAGTATGGTTCATCAAAGTAGTATCAATTGGAATTTGGATCAAGCAGCCTGCCTATCAGCAGAATACCAAGTGTCATCAATGGAGTAGTGGTATGGTACAGGTCCTTAAGATCATAATATTATGGCAGAAGTACATCAAGGTAGTATTCCCAGCGTTATCTACACTATTAAAGCATGAAAAGGTCAATAACAATGCTAAATGATCATTATCTTGTTTACACTTGAAGTATTACATTGAGCATTGAAGAAATACCTATTTCTAGATATAATTGCATGTTGTCCTCAAGTCAGTACAGATATATCTTCAAGGCCTTTGTCTTAAGATCATTCATAAAACTGTGTGAAGTCTATTTGCTGAGATTTCAATTAAACAACTTGAAGATGTTTTTGCTGAAGATCATCATGATAAAACAGTTAAAGTATCTGAAGTATGAAGGACTAGTTGTGTTAATCTTACATTTGAAGTTCAAGAGTCCGTTATTGATTCATCTAAAGCCTACTTCAGCAAAAAGGATTTGCTAGTATTTCACCATTAAAGAGAGGTTGAAAATTAACATACATACCCCCTTATGTCATAAATAAAATTGCATAGTTGAATGTATCTAGCCTCAAGGGTTAGTTTTGAAAGTACTCTATACAAGTAGTAAAGTCATTTGGTCTCTTAGATTGAGAGATATTATCTAA
Organism: Pinus albicaulis; assembly: GCA_034641835.2. Lineage (NCBI taxonomy): Eukaryota > Viridiplantae > Streptophyta > Pinopsida > Pinales > Pinaceae > Pinus > Pinus albicaulis. The sequence goes on along the minus strand of JAXQQM020078245.1, from coordinate 73,288 downwards.
TATTACAATAAGTTGTAAGTTCTAGTTTGATTCATTGTTCACATCAGTATCAAGGGCCTTTCCACTGTTAATGTAATATCCATGTCAGCAGTCTAGCACATGGCACCAACAACTGGCAGTAAAGGTGAACCTCAACTAAAATAAAATTAAAAAAGAAGAAGAAGATATATTGGCATCATCTTATTTGAATAGATGCGTACCTCAGATATGTATTGCAGAAGAAGACATATTCCATCTACAATATTCCTCAATGAATATGTATCTCAGCTGAAGATCATAATAGAGATTGAAGTATATTTGGAGCAGCCTTTATATATCGAAAGGGGCATTCTCAGTATTTTAGTATTGTTCCAATGATGCATCTCTGATTATATAAGTTTGTTCTATGAAGTGTCATTATCTTCACTTTCAGCTTTATACAAGTGCAAGGAGTTTGTACTTTGGGATGGTATCAGCGTACTGTGTATATACATACAAGTTCAATGATTCTCCCAACAACTCTTGTACACCAGTCTAGAGCAGCATGGTATAAAGTCAGAAGAAAAGAGGAAATGAAAAGATAGAAACGACACTGGGAAATGTGCAACCCTTTGCCATTGATGTCAAAGAGGGAGGAAAACCAAGCAGAAGAAGAAAGGCTCTTCTGAAAAGCAAGCAAAGAAAGACACGACTCTTCTCAGAATGAAAGGGGGAGGAAGTCCTGGAGGAAGTATTGAAGTATTGCCATCAATGCCAAAGGGGCAGACTGTTGGAAATATTGTCATTGATGGCAAAGGAGCACAAAGGAGCAGCACCTGAACTATCATTAAGGAAAAGAAGCAGAGAAGAACCAGCAATAAGGAAAAGGAGCAGATCAGGAAACAATGCAGTAAGAAAGCATAAAAGAGAGGCAGAGGAGCAGCATTAGACTATCAGCAGAGGCAGCAATGCAGCTAATCAGCAAAGGCAGAGAAGCAACGAATGTAGCAGAGGCAGTGAATGCAACTAAGAGGGCACCAAAGGTAGCAAGGCAGCAGAGGCAACAAAGAAGCAGAGACAGTAGAGGCAGCGAATGCAGCAGAGGCAGTGGATGAAGCAGAGATGCAACGAATTTCTTCAGCGCACAGCAGAAGGCAATCGGATTTGCTAGACACGGCGAGGACCAGAGATCTTACACATAGCAAACGCAGGAAGAGGCGAGAGCAATGAGAGCTGGAGTTACAGAGCGGGACAGTGTAAACAAACGAAGTATCGACTAAGGCAGAGAATTCTTTGAAAAAGTCCAAGGGACGCGAACAGACGATCAGGATTAGATTTCAAATGTAAATGCAAAGTGGAGAAGGGACACATGGTGGCACGGCTCAATATCGCAATCGCACGAAATAGAGTTAACCACTAAGTTACACGGTTATAAGTTGCGAACTGCAAAGTATGGAAGAAGACGTGGCAGTGACGTAAAGATGACGTGGCAATGACATAAAGATGACGTCGCAGTGGCATGAAGATGACGTAGCGATGACATGACGATGACATGGTAGTGACATGGCGATGACGTGGCAGTGACGTGCCCCGACCCCACAAATCGCAGAAATTTATGATGACATGGCAAGGTGACATGGTGGTGACATGGCAAGGTGACGTGGACCTCACCCGCATACTGCACATCGCAACACTTAAGGAATAGCAAGAAGGCGACCACAAATTAAATTAATGTTTTTGCAATGCGAAATGGAGGGACACGTGTCGACCGTGCGCAACATTGCATCCCGCAAGAAATAAGGTGTAACTTCAAGATATCGCAAGGAAAGTTATTTTGGTTGCAATGCGGTAAGGTTCAAGCGACGCGATGCGATGAAGGGGGTCCACATGGCAGCACCGCGCATGAGAACAGATCATAGATCACATGGTTTTATGGTATATCGCTAATTGTAAAGTGGGAAACCAGCGAGTAAAGGTTTGCGATGAATTGTGATTGGTTCAAAGTATTGTGGGACCCAATAGCCCTTGTTCCATGTATGCTATATGTGCCATACTATAAAGTATTTTTTGTTGATTGCTAAGTATGTATGTTAATATGTTGTTTTGATCGATAAACGTATGTATGTGGAACAAACGCCGAAATTAGACTCCGTTGCATTATAAAAAGTTTTATGTGGGCCATATCACACAGGTCACAAAAGAATGACATGAACGCATAACAAAGGATCAGGAACTTGTGCTGAACAGTGTTGCGGCAGTAAAGCAAACGAAAAAGGTTGAACGCGGAAGGAAAAGACTCGGGAAACAAAAGAAAAGGGCAGTTATGCAGCAAAGTTGGAATATAACTGCAGAAACATAAAAGACAAAAACACAGCAAGCAGAAGAAGACAAGCGCTCAGCAAAGCTAAGAAACTGAAAGGGCTAAGTAAATAATTGATTGTAACTGTAAATGTACTATTTATTTTTATATTGTTTGTGATGCAAGGGAAAGTCTCTGTAGGCAAAGCAAAAATCCAATGTAATACTGAAATGAGTACATAGTGTTGTAACATCCTAAATGTGTTGAGTGAGAAAATGAGAAGGTGGAAGGCAAAGAGTCATACCTGTTCATTTCATATTCCCATATGGAATGCAAGAAGCTATGAAGTGATCACTATAAATGATGTTATTGTAATATGCATAATGTGGTTAGAGAGTGGAAGAATAAGATAGAGCAGATAGAGAAGCTGTGAAGATCCAAAGATGATATAAAGCAGATTTGAAGGCTCGAAGGATAACAGTGAAGGAGAAAAACAGAGCTGAAGATGATATAAAGCATATTTGAAGGTTGGAAGGATAGTGGTGAAGGAGGAGGAAAACAGAGCTGATATCTAGGTAAATCAGCATATGAGTTTATTGTACTGTGAGGAAGTTGGTGCTTTCATATCAAGTTGTAGCTTGATAGATGTCCAGTTGTAGCTGGTTGAGGTAGGAGCCTCATGTGAGTTGTAGCCTACAAAAAATACATGGTAGTTGGTGCTTCCATTTCAAGTCGTAGCTTGATAGATGTCCAGTTGTAGCTGGCTGAAGTAGGAGCCTCCTGTGGGTTGTAGCCTGTAGAAAATAGATGGGAGTTGGAGCTTCCTTGCAAGTTGTAGCTTGCATAATTGAGGTAGTAGCCTCGTGTAGGTTGGAGCCTATAGAAAATCAGTGGTGAGAGGGAGTTGGAGCTTGCCTTTGCATCACAACAATTATAAGATATGGTTTTCTCCCTTATGGGTTTCCACTTATATTTGTTGTCTATGTGCATGATGATTATGTGTTGATATTCTGTATTTAATTTGCTTAATACTTGTTGCTCACTTATTAATATTTTTGTTCCATTATACATTAAGTTGATCATGAAATGAAGGTGTAAATAAGTGAAATAAAGTTTTAAAAGACCATGAATGCATTAGTGATTCACCCCCCCCCTTAGTTTAACGAAGGGCTCAACATATTTCATAGCAATATATAACCATATTATATTTATTAAACGACTCTATAAAACAAAATAACTAAAAATCCACAAACCAATTAAATTTTATGAAGCAAAAGTAGTTAGGAAAATTGCATTTTTTAAAAACAGTTTAATTTTAGAAATTTGTGATTGGTTAATTTAAGGAAACAGAATAAAACTACAATACTCGATTCTCAATTTCAAAGTTCTATTTAAATATAACTTACTAACATGAAAAACAAAGAAGCTTGAAATGGGGAAACAAATATTCAATTGATATATCCCTTTAATTATTCATTAACACTGAATTAGTAAGCAAACTTACACAATCCATTTCTCGTTGATCAAATGATGTTACATGTAAATATAGGAAGTGTTCTCTAACTATAGACAAATAAACTTGGACACATAATTATTTGGTCGAGGGAATATCTCAACCACACACCAATATAGAACTACTAGTTGGAGGGAATCTCTCAACCAACCAACTAGGCCTAAACAACCTCCTAGATAACAGGAAGAGACTCAGAACACACATTGAGATAAGAATAACATGTTCTAACACACCCCATTAATGACTACTTGTCTCAACCTCAATCAAAACAAAGTCTACATCTAGCACAACTTGGTGTTTACAAATCAGATCATAATGTTGACGTTCGTATAAAGAAACAACTATCCACCAAATGCATGGGTACCCAACCACTACAATCACCGATCTACTATGATGTCCCTTCATGTACATAGCTCATTTAACAGACATGTCTTTATACGTGCACCTGCCCCTCCATCATCATCATAATCTCGAGTTTTGCAACCATGCCTAGGGTTTTCTCGGTTGACCATCAACCATGCTTAGGTTCTTCTCAACTGACCCTCCCTCAAATGGTTTCTGAGTAACCACAAACCTAAAGTACTAAGTGGTTTATGGGGATGTTGATCATGATCATCTCCCCATTAAAATTTCCATGGACCATCTGGTTTAAATCCCCTAATTCCTTTTCCCCGCCTTGCAAAGACCCTTAGCTTTCTATTGTTGTTTTCTCCCAGCTTCAAAATCGCATTCTAAAGGGGTTGGAAATTCATATTTGGAAACATTCGAGGCATGGCTCCTTTGGCCCTAGTCCCCTCCGTCCCATTTTTCATATAACCTAGGAATTTGACCATGTGCCAGACCAAAAAGTGCTTACCGTCTGTGGCCATCGGGCGCGCTCTGAGCCGTCCGATCCATCGCAAATCAACGCACCATAGCTCATCACCTTTGTGGTCCCCGCCGCGCCTTACCCCTAAAACCAGCCTGATTTTTCCACACCACCTTTGCTGGGCCGGCGGTATTTCTCAAAAAGCAGCGATTCCACACATCGCGCAACACGTGTCCCGGTGTACGACTCCAATACCGCCCTATTTTGCGCGTTAACGCTCGATCCAGGAGGCGCAGCGAAATTTATGTTAGTTGTCCGATCCTGAGCGCTCCATCCAACCGCTGTCAATCTCCCAAGTTGCGCAAATTTTAGTCCCAGTGCACAGTACTTCGGGCCCACTATTCCATCGCCCTTCGGTGAAGTATTAACCGTTGATTTCGTTTTTGATCGTATGGCCTAGAATTGTTCACACATCCCGTTGATTGACCAAGTCCGCCTCCACGTCGTCCCTTCCGCTTAGCCTTTCGTACGCCCACGTGTCATTTGTGTCCGCCTCCACCATTCATATACTCTGTTTACGTGTCATATTATAGTGTTTATGTTATGTATCTCCGCCTCGTTCATTCATCGTCGTTCCACCGTATATTTCATTGCCACCCTTCATTTCTCCGCCATTTATCCGTGTTTTCCGCTACCCTGCATCTTCTCACCATTTCTCCCAGTCTACATCACCATTCCATGATCACGATCGCATTCACCACCATTGTGTCAGGTTTTATTTAATATGTTTGTGGGTTTTGCAGGTTTATGGCGAAGAAGAAAAGCTATCACAATTCGCGGCATCCATTGCTAAAGCGAAAGATGCGTTATGATACTGGGCTTTCAAGTACCATGTTCATGAAGAAGATCCCGAGTAGTTGTCGTGACATGGATTGCATTAAAGAAGCCATGGTAAAAGTCTACCAAACCCTCCAGAGCAATTTAAAACATAGATTTTCCACAGACGGGGTTATTAACCATACAGAAAAAAGTATCAGTCAGAGTGCAAAGGATTCAACGTCTGGAGCCGAAGATTTTAAATGGCAATACCACATTCAGAAGGCAAAATGTACAAGTGCATAAAAATCATATCCTCCAGGTTTTACTTTGATAGATCCTTCTCTCAGGAGAGTACAGAGTGTTACATATTTTATTCTTCATACCTTACCCCTAAAGAGATCTTCTACCCAGTGCATTTACTTCATGGAGCTGGCAGCAGAGTACATGCAGTATTTCATGGTCATCAAATAGTGTGGGCGCGAAATGTTTCCGCCATTTTGTTTTAATGAAACAATTAATTGTTTTCACCTACTTCTTTTATGAGTCTTTCTTCTTCCTCCTCTATAAAAAGGAGGAAGAAAGACATTGTAAGGGTTCGAGATTTTTATCAGAGAATTGTACAGTGAAAGGCATTTTTGTATACATTTTGTATAAGCTCTTGTATGAAGGCTCAGAGCCCGTAGGGTCTCAGTGAGGAGGAGTTCTATCTGTATTAGAGGATTCTGGTCTTTGGTATCCCACAATATGTAATTTCCTTTTATGTGTTTAATACAACATTTCATTTTATCCATCTTCCTGTATCATGTACTGGAATCAAGAACTCTGATTTTGGTGAGATTTATCTACGTTTAATTATTATTTGGATGTTCTGACGCTTTAAATATTGTGGTGGTATAATGTATTTGTTTCTTAATTCTATTTCATCCACTCTTTCTGCTATATTCGCTGCTTTGGGAGGGTGCTTTTAAACGCCATTGTCCTTCTGGACCAAATGATAAGCCCATATTATAATTCTGCTTTCTTGTCTGAAATATATTTGAGGAAAAACACCTAGAGGTTTGTAGGTCAAAACCTGAACCAGAACAAAGGGCGTCTTATTCAGAGGGACTCACAGCCATGCTTAGTTAAAATAGATAACAACGATAGCAGGACTTACCCGTAGTCCTACGTTCGATGTAGATCCCGCGGGGTCCAAACCCCCAGCAACCTTTCTTCCTCCTTAACCTAGAAAACAAGAAAGAACGTGCACAGAAACCTAGTTGTACAGCATATACTTCTTCTAAACGTTAGTGTAATCCATGTGAAACATTATATAAACCATAATAAATGTTTAAATGATAATCTTTTCACATAGACAAATAGATATCAACACGTAGGTTCAGGAACAAGATGGTTCTTCATTATTACGAACAGCATGTACAGAAATAAAGAGTGGAGAGATCACCTGAATCCTTCCACGATCTTCGAGCAGACCGTCGTCCGGATTCGTCCCGCCCTTGCCTTGCTAAGATTCTTTCTAGACTTGTGCACTCGAGATGGCATATAAATGGATGAACATCTCCAGGAAACAAGGGTTTCCTGTTATAAATCTGGGAAAGTGCAGGAGGCACGGGGATTCGGACTTGAACTGAGATTCCAACAAAGTATAATGTCTATAAATTTCTCTCTCCCTTAGGCCATACACATGAGGGGCTTTTATACTCCCTCAAAGTAGTTTCATCAATTGGAAACAGTTGGCCACGTGCTGGGGTGGTTGAACTACTGGAGTAACCATCAACCCAACTCGAAAATAGGGATTTTTTATATATATTTTTAATGATTTTTAATGGCATACGCGGAAAAGTACATGTGGACTCGCGTATACACGCAGAAAAGTCTGGGCATACCCGCGTATGGGAATTTTAACATTGTTTTTTAGTGAATTTTGTTCAAGTCTGTAGGAATGGGTGCCCAAAGCCATAAAAGCAATCATGAATCATATGAAGGTGAAAAATGATGCTATAACAGTATCAAATCAAAGTTAACTAATATCTTCTTATATTTCTTTCACTGCATACACCTTCTGATATTTGATTTATGTGGCATATTACTTGAATCAGTCCTCTCTACAGTAAATTGTCTCTTAACTGTCTGATGTTTTTGTGTTGGAGCTTTGCATCTTGTCCCTGCAGCATTACTTTCCCTGTGGCAGTTTCTGTAAGTTATGGTCCCATTTAAATCCATTTCCTTGTTTTACAAAAGATAGCAGGAGAGCCTTTTGGATTGACACCCAAGTTATATTATGTGCTCCTTGCTATGATAAGATGTCCTAGGCACTGGTCTATAGCAACTCTAGGTTGTCTCTAGGGGTGACAACTTCTGTCGAAAACATCTTTCTGGCGCCGTTGCCGGGGATCAAATTTAAGAAAATCATTATCCCTGGGCCTCGACAAATCATATTCACTCTCTAATCAGGTGAGCACAGAGAGTTGAAGAGTTTCATATCTCTCACCTTGGCGACTCCACTGTTGTTTATTTGATAAATCTATTTGTAGTCCTGGCTCCCCGTAAGCCACACCTGAGGTCAGATACATCACAGTCAAAGACACCTTCAGTGTCTGACCCTGAGAAGATTATACATAAAAGAAGTTGGAAAGAAAAGAAATCAGTGCATGCTGAAATCCCTGAGTTTTCCGTAGAAGATTACCCATCTTCTTCTTCTCAAGAAGTTCTAGTAGAAAATCTCGACTCCACTGTGGGAGACACAGACTATTACTCAGATAGCCCACCCAGGAGAAGTGCTAGAATTAAAGCTAATATTCACCCAACTCCTGAGGTCGAAGAAGTTAAAGAAGTTACCGAAGTAGCTGCTGTTAACCGTGAGCTATTCCCATCTACACCTCAGGCTACTGTACAATATATCCCTATTGTTATCCATACCCCACTGCCACCTCCTCCTCTTCCTCCATTTGTACACTAGATTGTTACACAACCGCCATCTCCTCCAATGGCTAATGTTCCAGCTTTCTTACTGAATAAATATGCTCCCCTAGCATTGCCTCAAGTGTTAAACGATATGCCACAGGATTATTTGAAGATCTTGCCCAGATTCACTGGGGAAAATGAAATTGATGCTCAAAAACATCTTGAGACTTTTTTCTCTTTTGCAGAGAACTTTAATGTAGAACATTTGGATGTAGTCTTAAGACTATTTGTGCAATCTCTGGACGGTGAAGCTAGAAAATGGTTCAAAACATTAGGAAACCTTTCCGTAGCCACCTGGGACGATATGGAAAATACCTTTCTCAGGAAATGGGGAGAAAAGAAAGATCATGGACAGTGTCTTACTGAGTTCAATACACTCAAGAAGAAACATAATGAAGGGGTGTCAAAATTTATCAAAAGATTTAATAAGTTATATCTAAACCTCCCTGCAGATATGAAGCCTCATCAAAATGCTGCCAAAGTTGTTTTCATAGCAACCTTTGACTCAGATTTTGGTTTCTCTCTCAGGGAAAGAAAGCTTGCCACTCTAGATGATGCTCAGTCAGATGCACTTGAATTGGAAGCAAACTTTGCTTCCACTGGAAAATTAAGAGGGAAAGTTGAACAAGACACCAGAAGAAGGGGTAAGGAGGAAGTATCTACTTCTAATCAGGATAAGGATTCAGACAAAATTGAAGAGATGAGCAAAATGATTAAGAATCTTTCTAATAAACTGGTCAAGCTTGAATTGGAAACCAAAAACTCAGCCTTCAAGAACTTCCAGAATGCTCCAAACAGGGGTTACAATCCTCAGTATAGAAAGCCACCCCTGCAAATACTGCCAAGGGAAGCAAAAGAGCAACAAGATCAGGTACCACACCCATTATACCTGGAAGGCCCAGTAGATGACTCCACTGAAGGTGCTGCTTATGAATTGCAAGATGCAAATCTTGCCTTCTCAAACAATGATGAAGTAGAATGTCCATTCCACAAAGAAGAAGAAGAAATCAGGGACACAGAAGATGCAGAAATTGATCATTATTGCAAGCAGTTTAATGATTTCATGCAAGCACATTTCAATAGAAAATATGATCTCAGATCTTCCAGGAAGAGAAATCTTACTCAAGAACAAGAAGAAGAGCCTCCCCAGAAGGAAGCATCTGCTCAAAAGGAATCAACGATGCAAAAAGCCACAGACAAAGGTAAGAGTCCTCTGAACAAACCTTTGCAGTCTAATGATCAAATTCCTTCTTCTTCCAAAGTAGTCACTCCTAATGCTAAGTCTGTATCAAAAGAAGTTAAACCTTCAGCTGAAAATAAAGAGTCAAAAGAAGTTGCAATAGAAAATTCCCCTCCCGCTTTTAATCTGCAAAAAGAATTTGAGAAAGTCAAAATCTCAGTCTTTTTGACTGAACTGTTGAAACAACCTGCATATCAATCTCAAGTCACTTCTTTATTGTTCCCTCCTGAAGCACCAATAGTTCCAGACAGTCTTAACCTCCAAGAAGAAAGACCCATGGTAGTCTTTGGCCCTCATGTCGAGGAGATAGACCCCTCTACTCCTCCCTTCTATGTGTCTCTAGTGATTCATGACCTGCTGCTACACAATTGTATGTTAGATTCTGGAGCTTCCCATAATATTATGCCCCTATCAGTCATGGAACAATTAGGACTACAAATCACATGCCCATACAAAGACCTCTATTCATTTGATTCCAAAAGAGTTAAATGTCTAGGGATGATTAAGGATTTAGTGGTCAATCTGGCCCAAATTCCAGCAAAAAGTGTAGTAATGGACATTGTGGTGGCTAACATCCCAGCTCGCTTTGGCATGCTGTTGTCAAGATCTTGGGGAACGAAAATTGGTGGGTCACTCAAATTGGATTTAACCTATGCCACTATCCCTGTTTTTGGTGGCCAGGACAGGAGGTTATACAGAGAAACCAGATTCATCAATATGGTGACTAAGGCTGACAGCTCAGAGAATTCACCAGTCTACAGTAAAGAAGGAGATCTCTCATGTTTGATGTTAGAAGAAGATCAAAATTTCGCTCATGAACCTTCCTTATGTCAAATCAAGACTGAGCAGCCTTTAGAAGACCATGAAGCAGGAGTATGGACTCTACATTTTGATGGAGAAAATTCAAGAGAAGGTAATGGGGCTGGAGTATTATTAATCTCCTACAGGAAAATGGGTCCCACTGTCTTTTAAATTGGAATACGAAGCTACTCATAATGTGAATATGAAGCACTGATATTGGGATTACAAACAGCCAGGAGCATGGGCATACAGTGTTTAAAGGTCCTGGGAGACTATGAGCTGGTGGTCAGACAGGTCAGAAATCAATGTCAAACTAAACATCCACGGTTGAGAGCTTATAGAAATGAAGTATGGGACATGATGGAGAACTTCTTCTTGGCATTCAATATCCAGTTCATGCCCCAGGAGCAGAATAGAATGGCGGATTCTCTTGTTGTAGCTGCCAATACATTTCATCCTCCTCAAAACCCTCTCTTGAGGTATGAAGTCGAGGTACGTTATAGACCATCAATCCTAGACAATATCAAGCATTGGCAAGTATTTGAAGATGAGGAACAAATGAAGAGATTCCTGGAAACAATGGGGGAACTCTCCAATATGGAAATTGATGAATGTGATGAAGAGGGGACTGAGAATGTTTCAGAAAATAAATGGGAGGAGAAAATGGCAGGAAGTAAAGTGTTGCAGCTGAAAGGAAATGTTATCCCTAGAGGGCTGGTCCCCCTAGAAAGGATGTTTGACAAAAATGATGTCTCGTTGCAGCCTAGTAAAATGGTAGAAGAAGATCAAGTGGAAGACCTGAATCTCGGTACTGAGGCTGATCCTAAAATTGTAAAATTATCCAAGAAGGTCCCAGAAGAATATAAGGAAAAATACCTGAAATTATTTCAATCTTATAAAGATGTATTTGCATGGTCCTATCAGGACCTGAAAACATTTGATATCAATATAATGCAGCATAAAATTCCTCTGAGGGAAGATGCAAAACCTTATAAGCAGAAGCTCAGACAGATAAACCCTCTGCTGCTTCCCTCCATTGAGAAGGAAATTAAGAAGTTATTAAAGGCCAAAATAATTGTGCCATTAAGGTACTCAGAATGGGTTGCTAATTTGGTCCCTGTCCGAAAGAAAAATGGAGAAATAAGGCTGTGTGTGGATTTCAGAAATTTAAATAGAGCATCCTTAAAGGATAATTATCCACTGCCGAAGATGGATCACATCCTACAAAAAGTGGTTGGAGCTTCTAGGATGTCAATGATGGATGGTTTTTCTGGTTATAATCAGGTAGATGTGCTCCCAGAGGATCAGAAGAAGACTGCTTTCATCACACCATGGGGAACATTTATGTACGCCAGGATGCCTTTTGGACTGATTAACGCAGGGGCCACTTTCCAGAGGGCTATGGAGATTTCTTTTGTTGGGGAGCAGGATAAATTTTTAGTGGTGTACCTTGATGATATTACAGTGTTTTCAAAAAATGATGCTGAACACATTGAGCATTTACGAAGAACTTTTGAGAAATGCAGAAGGTATGGTCTTTCTCTTAATCCACAAAAGTCCTTATTTGCATTAGAGGAAGGCAAACTTTTGGGGCATATTGTAACTAAAGATGGGGTAAGGATAGATGCCAAAAGAGTAGAGGTTATAAATAACATCCCTCTCCCCAGAAATAAGAAAGAAGTGCAGGTGTTCTTAGGGCGTATCAATTTCCTGAGAAGATTTATTCCTAACTACGCTGAGATAGTTAGGTATATAACAGATATGCTTAAAAAGAACAATGAAGTAAAATGGTCTCAGGAATCTAGAGAGGCATTCACCAGGATAAAACAGGAATTTGTTGAAGCTCCTGTGCTAGCTGGACCGAATTATGCAAAGCCATTTATGATCTTTTCCTTTGCATCACCACATACAGTAGCTGGAGTGTTATTACAGAAAAATGAAGAAGGATATGAGCAGCCTGTTGCCTTTTTCAGTCAGGTGCTTCACGATGTAGAATTGAAATATAACATATTAGAGAAGTAGGCATATGCCCTCGTAAAATCCCTCAAAGCTTTTCGCACATATATTTTGCAGTCCCACATTACCACATTTGTCCCTACTGCAGCTGTTAAAGACATTCTTATTGAGGGAGACAGTGAAGGAAAAAGAGGGAGATGGATTGCAAAAATACAAGAGTATGATTTGGATATTCGCCCTACCAAGCTGATCAAAGGACAGGGGCTTGCTAAAATGTTATCTGAATCAAACCGTCAAACTCTGGGCATAAATTTGTCTATGATTTCTAATGAAGAGTCTGAGAGAGAAAAAGAACAGCAAGGTCTGGAGATGGCTACTCAGAAAGTACACATGAAGTATCTCACCAGTCCATGGTACAAAGAAATAGTTGAATATCTTTTGACACTCAGTTGTCCTCCAAGTTGTGATAAAGAAAAATACAGGGCATTAAGATTAAAATCACAAAAGTATATAGTGGCGAATGGACAACTGTATTGGAGGGACCCTTTAGGTATCCTATTATTGTGCCTCACAGAGGATGAAGTAGAAAGTATAATGATAGAATTTCATGAGGGAATCTGTGGAGGACACTATAGCTGGAGGGCCACAGCTCATAAAATCTTAAAGGTCGATTTCTACTGGTCAAAATTATTTGGAGATGTTTTTACTTGGGTCAGAGCATGTGATAAGTGTCAAAAATTTGCTGAAAGGCAAAAATTAGCAGCTCTGCCCCTGATTCCAGTCCATGTGAACAAGCCATTTCAACAATGGGGAATATATTTTATAGGAGAAATACACCCCCCATCAAGTAGACAACATAAATGGATATTAACAGCCACAGATTACTTTACAAAATGGGTGGAAGCCATACCTACAAGGAATGCTACTGACACTGTCATCATAAAGTTCATGGAAGAAAACATTATATCCAGGTTTGGCTGCCCTGCTAAAATAGTGACTGATAATGCACAGGCCTTCAAGTCTGCAAAGTTTGTAAATTTCTGCCAGCAGTATAATATTACATTGCACCACTCCACAGCTTATTATCCATAGGGGAATGGCTTGGCAGAATCTTCTAACAAAACTCTAGTGAGGGCCTTGAAGAAAACTATAAATGAAAATCAGAAGAATTGGGATTCCCAATTGAAATTTTCTCTATGGGTTAATAGGATCACCAGTAAGAGAGCAACTGGGAAATCTCCATATGAATTGGTATATGGACGAGCAGGAGTGTTTCCTGTGCAACTGGCCTTACCAGTGGCACGTTTCACGCAAGACAGTTAGGAGGAACCTGATGATATGGTCAGAAGAATCAATCAGTTGGTGGAATTAGAGGAAACACGGGATCAAGTGAGTCATAGATTAGTTGAGTATCAGGAAAAAATGAAACACATATTCGATCAGCATGCTAAAGACCGAAAAATGCAGATTGGTGATATGGTGCTTAGATGGGATGTAAGGAGGGCTGAAAAAGGAAAGCATGCTAAGTTTGACCCACTCTGGTTTGGCCCATTTAAAATTGTGGAACAGGGAGGCAATAATACGTTCACATTGGAGAATTTACAGGGTGACTTATTGGATGCCCCTATAAACGACCAAATTTTAAAGCCCTACTTCCAATTCTGATTCAGGTCGAGGCGGCCTGATTGTATCATATTGCATATAAATTTTTGTTTCTAACTAAATGATGCGGGTGTTATAATGAATCACGAAGAGAAAGGGTTTTGAAGGGCAGAGTCTGCACAAAAAGATGATCAAGAAGGTCTACGCAGTTCTCGACACGTCCAGGGATGAACGTGTCGTCCCCAGGTGGAGCCAATGTTGATCATGATCATCTCCCCATTAAAATTTCCATGGACCATCTGGTTTAAATCCCCTAATTCATTTTCCCCGCCTTGCAAAGACCCTTAGATTTCTATCGTTGTTTTCTCCCAACTTCAAAATCGCATTCTAAAGGGGCTGGAAATTCATATTTGGAAACATTCGAGGCATGGCTCCTTTGGCCCTAGCCCCCTCTGTCCCATTTTTCATATAACCTGGGCATTTGACCATGTGCCAGACCAAAAAGTGCTTACCTTCTGTGGCCATCGGGCACGCTCTGAGCCGTCCGATCCATTGCAAATAAACGCACCATAGCCCATCACCTTTGTGGTCCCCGTCGCGCCTTACCCCTAAAACCAGCCTGATTTTTCCACACCACCTTCGCTAGGCTGGCGGTATTTCTCAAAAAGCAGCGATTCCACACATCGCACAACACGTGTCCCGGTGTACGACTCCAATACCGCCCTATTTCACGCGTTAACGCTCGATCCAGGACGCGCGGCGAAATTTATGTTAGCCGTCCGATCCTGAGCGCTCCATCCAACGGCTGTCAATCTCCCAAGCTGCGCAAATTTTAGTCCCAGTGCACAGTACTTCGGGCCCGCTATTCCGTCGCCCTCCGGTGAAGTATTAACCGTTGATTTCATTTTTTATTGTATGGCCTAGAATTGTTCACGCATCCCGTTGATTGACCAAGTCCGCCTCCACGTCGTCCCTTCCGCTTAGCCTTTCGTATGCCCACGTGTCATTTGCGTCTGCCTCCACCATTCATATACTCCGTTTATGTGTCATATTACAGTGTTTATGTTATGTATCTCCGCCTCGTTCATTCATCGTCGTTCCACCGTATATTTCATTGCCACCCTTCATTTCTCCACCATTTATCCGTGTTTTCCACCACCCTGCATCTTCTCACCATTTCTCCCAGTCTGCATCACCATTCCATGATCACGATCACATTCACGACCATTTTGTCAGGTTTTATTTAATATGTTTGTGGGTTTTGCATGTTTATGGTGAAGAATAAAAGCTATCACAATTCGCGACATCCATTGCTGAAGCGAAAGACGCGTTATGATACTGGGCTTTCAAGTACCATGTTCATGAAGAAGATCCCGGGTAGTTGCCGTGACATGGTTTGCATTAAAGAAGCCATGGTAAAAGTCTACCAAACCCTCCAGAGCAATTTAAAACATAGATTTTCCACAGACGGGGTTATTAATGATACGGAAAAAAGTATCAGTCAGAGTGAAAAGGATTCAATGTCTGGAGCCGAAGATTTTAAATGGCAATACCACATTCAGAAGGAAAAAAGTACAAGTGCATAAAAATCATATCCTCCAGGTTTTACTTCGATAGATCCTTCTCTCAAGAGAGTACAGAGTGTTACATATTTTATTCTTCATACCTTACCCCTAAAGAGATCTTCTACCCAGTGCATTTACTTCATGGAGCTGGCAGCATAGTACATGCAGTATTTCATGGTCGTCAAATAGTGTGGGCGCGAAATGTTTCCGCCATTTTGTTTTAATGAAACAATTAATTGTTTTCACCTACTTCTTTTATAAGTCTTTCTTCTTCTTCCTCTATAAAAAGGAGGAAGAAAGACATTGTAAGGGTTCCAAATTTTTATCAGAGAATTGTACAGTGAAAGGCATTTTTGTATACATTTTGTATAAGCTCTTGTATGAAGGCTCAGAGCCCATAGGGTCTCAGTGAGGATGAGTTCTATCTGTATTAGAGGATTCTGGTCTTTGGTATCCCACAGTATGTAATTTCCTTTTATGTGTTTAATACAACATTTCATTTTATCCATCTTCCTGTATCATGTACTGGAATGCGAGTGGCTCACTGATTTTAGGTAAGGATTTATCCTAGTTGATACCCATACTTGGATCAGTCAAGCGCTTTAAATATGGCTCAGGCATGATATACTATTTCATGATTCATTTCATCCATCTTTCTACTATATTAGTTGCTTTGGGAGGGTGCTTTTAAAACGCCATTGTCATGTATGGATTCTTAGAATGATAAGCCCATATATGGTTATGTTGTGTATCTGGGTATCAGATCAAAGTTAACTAATATCTTCTTATATTTCTTTCACTGCATACACCTTCTGATATTTGATTTATGTGGCATATTACTTGAATCGGCCCTCTCTACAGTAAATTGTCTCTTAACTGTCTGATGCTTTTGTGTTGGAGCTTTGCATCTTGTCCCTGCAACATTACTTTCCCTGTGGCAGTTTCTGTAAGTTCTGGTCCCATTTAAATCCATTTCCTTGTTTTACAAAAGATAGCAGGAGAGCATTTTGGATTGACACCCAATTTATATTATGTGCTCCTTGCTATGATAAGATGTCCTAGGCACTGGTCTATAGCAACTCTAGGCTGTCTCTAGGGGTGACAACTTCTGTCGACAACAGGGGGTATGACTTAGGTACAATTACAATCTCCATTCATGTACAACGTCAACTAAAACATCACTCTGTAGATTTACTATAAACAAGTGTGTGCCACATACTACAATATGATCATGAATTTTCTATTTTTATTCAACATACATTTACGTACATTTGTCCACCATCCAATCTCAACGAAAGATAAATGATACACGTGGTCTTCCTTCGCAGTTGCTCACATATTGGGCATCTTAGTCTCCATCTTTGGCATATTGATTAATAATTGTCTTGAATCTCTTTACTTCACCTGTCATTTGCTAGAGTAGCTAATTCTAACAAAATACCTATCTCTATATTGAGTTAGCTAGGCTCAATACATCCAAGATTCTAAAGACATAAAATAATTATCACCATCTTGTCCACATATTCTCATAACTCCCAATAGGTTGGCCATTATCTATCAAGCTATCACATCAACATGGACCATATTACCTTTCACATCTTTGTAGAATATCACTTAACCTATCGTGGGAGTTCCCACCTTCCTTCACCAAAACGGCGATACACAACATTCTTTTGTGGAAGTCCCAACCTTCTTTCACCAAAACTGCAATATAAAATGTTCTTTTGAGGGAGTCCCCACCTTCCTTCGTCAACATGATAATACCAAGCATTCTTTTGTGAGAGTCCCCACATTCCTTCACTGAAAATTGCAATACAAAATGTTCTTTTGTGGGAGTCTGCACCTTCCTTCACTAACAGGACAATACCAAGCGTTCAACACACATTCACTCCAAACAACAATATTTTTGTATGCAATAATGCTAATTTGTAGTCCCAAGCATCCTCTGTTGCACAAGTTGCAGCACTAATCAACTCTAAGTCATTCTATGCATCGATCCATGCTTCCTCTTTATCAATAGCTTTAACACGTTCAGTGTATGTCTTCAACCAAAGTTCTGTAATGATACGAATGCTCTCTCATCGTAAAATGCGATTGATTGTTAAAATAATGGGAAAACAAAACATGCACGATAAAAATATATTCTACTCCCCCTATGCCCGTGGGCCCTCCCATAGAGTTAGCCCCAAGTAGGCTCTGATAACAACACAATTACTAAGCACACATACACAATACACTTCTCATAATATAGGAAATGTTGTCTAAAGAGAGACAAACTAATTTGACACATAATCACTTGGTTGAGGGAGCATCTCAACCACACACCAATATAGGACTCTAGTTAGAGGGAATCTCTCTACCAACCAACTAAGCCTAAACAACTTTCTAGATAATAGGAACATACTCATAACACACATTGAGACAAGTGAGAATTACATGCGCTAACACTTTATACCTACTATAAGTGGTTGCATGTAATTTTTAAAAGTCTTCATAGATAAAGTGGGTCTTCTAACTGATCCACTTGTCTGACTTTCAGTAAATAAAGCTCTGAACCATTTTTTGCGTCAGAAAACTCCACTAATTGAGTACAAAAATCCCTTTGTAAGAATGTGCTTGGTAACCCATACGAAAGCATAAATATGAACCATCAAAACAACAATAGAGAATGCAAAAGGTTAAGATTTTCCATCGAAGAGTAAAAAGGATACCATAACTCTAGATTTGATACACAAATTTCTCTCTCATTGTCTTTTGAGAACACTTAATTCAATATTCACTATTAATCCTTTGTGAATAAATCTGTGCTAACTTTGATTATTTGTGGAAGGGTGTGTATCTTTTATTTTTGTATTTTTTTGTGCATGAAGTATTTTATCATCTCTGATGTATCTTAGAATTTGAAATACAAAATTTACAAAAGTTGTCTTTTCACACAGAAACGTCTATCATGTATTTTAGAATTTGATACTAAAAATTAATAAAACTTTTTCCTTTCCACACTGAATAATAATTTTGTATACCTATCAATAATGACATATATTTGTTCATTAGATTACATATTTTTCATTGGAATTAAAACTAGCTCAATATGTTATCCTTAATATTTAAGAAGACAAATAAATAAATCAATCTAGAAATTAAAGAAAAAGTAATTCTGGATTAACATTTTGTCAAATTGCATATGCTAAAATTAAGACAATTACATGGAGATAAAAAACAGACATTTTGTAAATCCTAAGCATTTCTCTTTTGATGCTACATTGAAACAATTATATGGAGATGAAAAAGAAGCAGTTTGTAGATCCTTCAGATGACATGGAAGAATTTAGTTTTAATCATAGGGATCATCCAAGCAACTTTATAAGCACAGGAAGTATGAAACAAACGGTGGCAACTAGTGAGCGGACGTTCAAAAGATTTCCTTACATTTAGGACGCATAAACGTCAAGAAGCATAACAGATGGATTTACTTTGTCAAACAGAAAATATTTAAGCCCGAACTTTCTTGTACCTGGATATACTAACCCCAAAAAGTCAATTAAGAAAACAAAAATTTACTATTGATTGACACAATGCCGAAAGCCAAAGGAAACTACAAGCGAAGTCTAATTATAATAGAATTTTTAAATGACAATGTGCTAACCTGCAAGAATACATAGGAATTTCTTAAAAATCCGCTGTGAAATTTAAAAATGGATCACTATAGTTGTGTATATATCTATTATGTATGTATAGCTACTATGTACATTTTCTACTTTGAACCACAGTTGAATCACAGTCCAAACATGTCAAATGCAAGATGCCACCCCTGTGCAGTACACTCATTAAAGAACAACATGTCCACACGCTTGCACTTGCATTGAAACAAAAAGTTAAGAATGAAAGAAAGAAGTTAAGAAAAGCAAGAACAAGAAGATGAGAAGATACACCTAGGAAACACAGCTCCCTACAAGTGGATTAGAAGAAGAAGGATGACATTGATTCATTAAGAGTACAACAACTTGGATACACAAAAAGAACTTGGATAGACAAAAAGACTGATGCTGCAGCTGAAATAACCTAAATACTTTACAAGACTTGTATAAAAATAAGTGCCAAACAACTATTCAACCAAGACGTGCAGTCTTGGTTGAAAACACATAAATAAGTTGCCTAGTTCATCGCATATACAACGATATAGTTCAATGATAGAAGATATATCACAAACCTCTCCTTCGAAATTGACTGTATCAGAAAACCTTTAAACTACAAAAAGTAGTGGCCACACAGAATTCTACTGTAGCCATAAGCCACGCCAAAGCCAATCTTCTCTGGACAAACTCAATTGAAAGAAACTTTTTATAGCACAAGATCTTTACACGTGAATGAACCATGACAATTTACCATTGACACGGTGTGGTTGAAAGACTTCAAATTAATTCAAGTTAATTAAAAATATCATATGTTAAGCTAAACATTTCACTTCCAGAATTCCTACTCTCGCATCTGCCCATAGGTTTCTCATCCTTCTCTGCCCTGGCTCTGCTACCCATTGTCCATATAACAGATTTTCACTCAGATATTTTATCAAACACTTTGCGTGCATCCTTCCAACATTCACATTTAATGCACAAATTAAGGAGATTATTTATTTATTCGCTTTCCACATAACCTACTGACTTGCAAACCCTTGCCTTATACACATCAACATACTCCCTAAAATCCTTCAAAGTAAAATGAAAAACAACATTCAAGAACCAGTAGTATTGGAAGCAATGTTTCCCTGTGTTGTCATTGAGAGCTCCTAAGCATCAATCTAGAAGTTGTTGTTTCGTATGTATGAGTTGTAGTCATGATCTAGATGTGTGGAAATCAGAGATTTATGTCCTATATATGTGAAACTGTTATGATCAATAAAGATTTCAAAAAATGTGTGATTTGTTGTATGTTTATTTGCTCTCTGTGCTCTCTCTATTTTTGCTAACATGGTATCAGAGCCATAAGGCTGAGATGTGAGAGGCAAGATCTGGATTGTTAAAGCTCCTGCAATCTTGTTTTGTGGGAGTTATTTGTTTTAAAGTCATTGTGTGGTGCACGGATCAGGTTCCGTGAGAAACGACATGATGCTGCCGTTGGAATCTTCACAGCCAGTGTTGCTCAATGTTTTAAAAACTGGAACCGGTGACCGGACCGGTGGCCTAATGAATCGGGTTTCTAACCGGAATCGGTCTAACCGGGAGCGGTCAGATGCCAATGAACCGGTTTAAAAAAATACATTAAATAATTATTTTTTTAATAAAAAAAACTATTTTTAAGATTTGCAACCATGATTCCAAGCCAATAGAGACAAAATATGCAAATTTTGCTCATTTATATACCATGCAAAGGTGAAGATATCAAAATGGCACCGACTGCAATACATATCATCGAAAAATACATAAGCAATGAGGCTCCAAATGGCCCATAAAGTCCAAAAACAATGCTACAAGCTATGAGGCCATTGGCCTAATACAAGACTACATATTAGTGATCACCAACATGATCACTCCTCATCATGATCAAAATCATCACCACTACTAGACAAGGGATCATCAACATGAGCTACATAAATAATATGGCTCAAAGTTTGAGGACTCCTAAAACTCCTCTACAACTTTAGTAGTAGTAGTAGTAGCAAAAATAGACATCAAAACTACAAATCACCGAGCAACATGGTCTCTCATGAAACTCATCATTGATTCATCGCTACTAGAAATGGGATCATCAACAAGAGATACATAAACATCATCTAGCTCAAAGTCTTCAGACTTGGATTGATCAACCTTATAACATGATAGAAATTGAAAAAGTTTAACATGCTTAACCAATGATTTTGGTTTGAGTGAAGGGTTCATTTCCTCAACCTTAAAATGCGATAGAAAAAGATTAGCATGTCTAACTAGTTGTTTTCCTTTGATTGAAGGGTACATCAAGGTTCTTAAAGGACTTCATGCTCTTGATCAAATGCCAATATCATACCCTTACACATGATAGAATCAAATGGGAACATTGCAAATTCCCAAACCATGAAACCCTGAAAACCATTAAGTCTGCTGAATTTTGAGTGAAACCTAAAATTCTAGTTTCTCCATATGAAATCCAATGAGGTTGAAACCACTCTTAAACATCCTGAGTCATTTCATGGTAATGTTACTTTAAGAATTTAACATTACCATGAAATTTCAATGCTTCCCTTACCTCCACATCAGCCCTAAAACTCATTTCTGGCCGTGCGTGGGTCCACATAGGGAAAGAGTAGCTAAATGAACCCTCCCATTGGCTCCAAATCAGCCCTAAAACATAACTGTCGCCGAAAATGTGGGTCCGCGGATGAGTTAGCACCTAACCGGCCGGTTAGGTCCGATTTTTTCAAAAAACAGGCGAAATGCCCTAGGTAGCCGGGTTGCTTGGCCGGTTTCGACCGGTGGGCTATCTAACCGGCCGGTTTGGCGGGTTACCGGTTCAAACCGGCCGGTTTTTAGTCAGGATCTGCAATTAGATCTGTGGGTGGCTGTTGTTGCTAGCCGATGGTGAGGGTGTATGAGACAACTTCCATTGTTGTCCTTTGAAAAACTTTGGGTAAATTATTGTTGCTGGGGGAGGAGCTGGTTGTGGAACTGGTTGAGGAGATCCACCATTGCATGCCATAGTGTTAATTCGCCGGTGCCGCAGCTGTGGCAAAGGAAAATAATTTGTCGTGGATTAATTGGTTATGCGGTGACTGCACGCATCCAAGCATGTCTAAGATCCACCGTGAATATGCAGAGATGGACAGGTCGTATTTAAAATTAAGGAGCCGCTACTAGTGTGAGTAAATTTTCTGAAGAAGACCTGCTTCCATTTTTTCCTCTCTGAAATCGATTTTTCTCAGTTTAATCTCCTAATATTTGGCACACAGTGCGTCAAGTTGCCAACAGTAGCGTGGGAGAAGAACCGATCTCAAATCCAAAAGGTGTAACATGGATTCTCTACCTTTAGAGAAATTTAATGGAATCAACTTTCATACATGGAAAGTTAAAGTTCAAATGCACCTTATGAATAGGGGTTTGTGGAATATAGTTAAATGAATTGAAAAATCCCCTACTGATCCTAAACTCTCAGTTGAATGGGAAAAGAAAGAAGATAAGGCTGAGGCTATAATTGGATTGGGTCTTTCAGACACTCAGATGCACTTGATTGATTTAGCAAATCAATTAATGAAATTTGGGAGCAATTAATTACGCTATTTGGGGAAAAGGCTATGAACGCAAAGTTCTCTTTAAAAATGCAGCTCTTTAGTCTCAAAATGCATGAGGAGACACATATCTTTAATCATATAAATGAGTTAATGTCTCTCTTTAAGCAATTAATTGAAATTGGTGCCAAGGTAGATACAAATGATGCTAAAGCAATTCTATTAAATAGCCTATCTCCCAAGTATAGCAACATTGTATTCACATTAAGTCAAATGTCCTCTCAATCATTAGAAGGAATGGTATCATTACTTTTAGCAGAGGAAAAAAGGGCAGATTGAAAAAACGAATGAAGAACTGAGGTTTAAGAATCAAATATCCTAACTTAACGCAAGTAAAGTCAGAAATATAAGGAATCGAATATCCTAACTTAATGCAAGTAAATCCGGAAATATAAAAAATGAGATTGAGTTCAACAAATTCACAAAATTCGTTCCCTATGAAATACCTAGAAACATTCTATCGTGACATAGAGTAAGGGTTGATAATTTTGTTGATGCCCAAAGAACAAACATTAGCTCTTGTGCAGCAACCTAAATCTAACCTTCAATAGCAGAGAGAAGTAAAACCAGACAGACCATATGGGTAGTCAAGTTTGCATGGAATTATAGAGAATTGCTTTCCATGAATCAGTAACAAGGAAAACAGCTTCAAAGTGATAAACACTGGTCAAGCTTGGAACACAGTTCATGGATGAAAAGGGACCTCGTCCATCATGAAAAGGGATCCTTCGAATGGATTAGTTATGAATAGTTTCTTTTTCAAAATACACTAAAAGTAGGTCCAAATAAAATCCATTATTTGAAGAAAGCTATGTTTCCATCTAAATACATTAAGACAATGTTCCCAGAGTGCGAAGCCGAGCAAGAGTATTATCAGGAACGAGAGCACCATTTTCCAAAAATCCAGGGGAGCAGGGCATCCAACAAGCATATATATATATATATATATATATATATATATAATATATATATATATATATATATATATATATATATATATGTAATACAAATTAGTTGCATAATATATGAAAACATCCATATTTGTACAACAGTGAAGATAGAAATGACATCCATAATGTGACGTACCCGACCCCTTCATTTTTACCTTGGAGGAATGGGGTAAAATATTTTTATGCATACTTCCATTCCCTTGATTATATATTGCAATTTTATTTTTCTTTATATATATACTTATATACATATGTATATAGGTTGCGCGCGGCTTCGAGACCTCTACACGCCTTGACTCCCAATGCTCCACTTCCGACCGGAAACGATCTGCCCAGCTGACATGTCACATCTCCAGGATCCTCATAGTGTCTCAAGTTTTCGGGTTGAGCCCCACCCCAGAACCCGACCTATCAGTTGGCGGTCCACCACCTTCCATGCTAATGACCACGCCATCCGTTTTGGGTCCACTTGGCCCCACCGCCCTGGTACCTCCATCTGATTTCTTTCAGGTAACGGCCTTAGGAATAGAGGGCTTTTGTCAAACATCATTTCGTCAACTGACAATCTGGTATTTTCCCCAAGATATTCCATCCTTACAGGATTTTCAACCTCTGGGTCTACCCATTGCCCAAGTGACGTCACTCTAACGTCGGTCGTGCCCCGTGCCATCCTTAGAAGCTTCCACGAGTCGTCCGTAATTGGCTCACCGGGGCACCCCAGATGCCCAACTATTGGCCACGTTTCCTCAAGACTTCATGCCCATGTTGTCTCCACACAAAGGGATAAATCCTTTGTTAGTCTAGATTCGTATTAGGTACCTATTTAGTGATCGGACCCTCGAACCCGGAACCTAACAAAGAATCCTTCATGGAACTCCCCAGGATTCCAAACTTTCGGGCTTCTGGGATGGCCCCTTTACAACAGCCTTCCCTCACCTAACGGCCCTGGTAACGAAAAAATTTTCGTCATAGTCTCTTAACAGAAACCTAGCGCTCTTATGTCACTAAGTCGCTGACTCTTAATTTAAATCACCTTCCTACTTCCCACTCTACGGCCTTCTGCCCTATCATTCTAACCGATCTCGTGGAGGGAATCTCGCTCCACCAATCAGAAATCCCCTTTGACTAGGGCTTTGACCATATTGTGGATAACGTCAGCCCGCTTCTTCTATAAGTTCAATGCCTCCTTCCTTTGAGCCACAACAAGACCTTCCTACTCTTTCCCGCCATGACTCAATCAATGGCTTCCGTCTCTACTTTGAGAGATGCCTTAGATGGAGAACTTGACAGCCCTCGCGACTAAAAGCTCTACAATTGTTCAGACTTCTTCGAACTAGCCATGACGGCCATAGCTTTTCCTTGGGAGTCTGGTAGACCTCTAGCTGCGTTTTACGGGTCCACTAGGATACTCTTGGTTGCCTAGGGCGATTTACGACGTTATACCTCTCGAGCTTAAGTAATTGGTTCTCCAGGGAGTTCCTAGCCCATGAGTCTTCCCATCCCATGGGGAGGGAATACCACCATGGGAGTGTTGATTTTTGGGTAGCATCGGATGTGCTCTAGCTCTGAAACTTTGTGGAGGGGCTAGAACACATGAGATATCCAAGACCCAGAAATTGTTTGGATAAATTCCACTCGAAGCTTAAGTTATTCAAATAATTAATTATTTTAATGAGGACCCTAAGTCTAACATAGGGAAATTAAATAATTAAAGTGAATTAATTTAAACATGTGGATGAGAATGTTCTAAGTAACGAGGATCAAGTATTTTCTAATCTTAGTCATTGATTAGAGATTAGATCACGGTCATTGATTCATCAACAGGAAAAGTATTAAAGGAAGGTTAGGGGTCAATTGGAGAACACACACAGTGGATCTAAGAGATCGAATTCTTCTGACGGAGCAGTGCTCGGATGAAGATCATATCTAAGTGATTCAGTGCAGTGAGGGGCAGTTTGGTAGTGGGATTTTCATCCAAGGCCGAGAACACAATAGCAGAGAGGCAGATCAGCACTTGGAGGACAGCGTAGCTTAGAGGGGGTGACACAGAGCCAGCAGGGCTCAAACAGGAGTGACGCAGAGCCAGAGAGGGTGACACAGTCACTCGAGGAGCAACGCTGGCGTTTCTGTGGGGCAGATTGGGCAACTATCCAGCAGATCGATTTCTAAGTCTGGAAGGCTCACAGAGAGGGTGACGCAACCACTAGGAGAGGTGATGCAGTCCAAGCGCAGAGCTAGCTGTGGCCATCGTTGCACAACACTGGGGTGTGCATAGGCACCTGTGGGGTTTCTTCATTCTGTCGTTGGATCCGGCAAACTATCTGTCTCTAGATAGGTACTTCTGCCGAGGATTTTCTCTATTGGGTGAGCTGGATTTGGCACCCTAGATTGTATTCAGAAATCTGCTTAATAATATAAACCCTCAGAACTGTTGCACCGCTTTTCCCGCGTTATGTTTTTTTGGGGACATTTGTCTGAAAAATCTGTGTCCTTTGCCTATGTGCTTTACTTATTTTTTCAGCACTTGATCTGTATAATTGTGTAGGTTGCGGTGTATTTACTTTGATGTTTTCCTGAATTATTCAGAAAATAACTTGTTAATTAAAAGAAAACAAGTAGGAGAAGTAAATCAGATTTACTGTAGTAGGGTTTCTGTTTAGATTCAGAAATTTTCACATGGTATCAGAGCTATTGCAGATCAGGTAGAGTTGAAGCCATCAGCGAAGAGACGAAGAGAAATTTTTTTTGAAGGAAGGCAGTTGTCCCGAGTGACATCGTAGATCCAAGAAGAGGCAAGGAAGGGTGACGCAGTCACCAGAGGGGCTCATGAAAAGCTGCGTTAGCCAGCTGGGGTGATGTTGTAGCTGCAGCAGAGGCAACGCAGTGTTTGTTGGACCAGCGCAGAGGGTTGAGCCTTCGTCTTTCCAGCTATCATGGCTGGAAGAGCAATTCGTTTTTTCTTCAGGAGTTGCTGGTGGGGCATTGTTTCTGTCGGTGCAGAACAGTGCCTAGTGGGACTGTGACAAAGTAGAGGGAACCAGTTCCTCAGAAGACTTCTCGCCAAGAAGTCTAGATCCAGTGTTGATCAGCAGCAAAGAGTGATCGAAGAAGCCTGATTCGACATCAGTTGGCAGAGGATTTCCAGGAGGGAAATCATTTTTCAAAGGAAGTGTGGTTCCTTAGAGGGTTTCTAGCGCCAAAAACCCAAATCTGAGTTTTGCTGGGGCAGAAACAGAAGAGGGAGAAGAGAACCAGTTCAACATATTTTATTGAGCAGAGATGGCCACACATGGACTGAGAGATCAGGACAGGTTGGATGGAGCATCCAACTTTGTCATCTGGAAGGCCAGAATCCTGTCAGTACTAGATGAGCATCGTATCAAGCATCTCGCCAATAGCGCAGTTGTTGTTCCTGACATTGATCCGCTCAAGAAGTATGAGGAAGCTCAAGCGAAAGCTAAGCGCTTGATCATGGACAGAGTCAAGGATCATGTGGTCCCACACATTGTTGAGAAGAACACAACACATGAGATGTGGACTTCTTTGACCACATTATATTAGGGGACTTTTGTTCAAAGGAGGATGCTTCTTGAGAATCAGCTTTGATTATTCAAGATGTTGAAGGGAGAAGAGATTGACCCCTTACTCATTAGATTGAAGGCGATATGTGATCAGCTAGCTGGTTGTCGTGGGGGCCGCACCTGATGAAGGTCTTATGGTGAGGACTGCTCTGAATGCAGTTTCCGATGAGTGGGAGAACTTTGTCCTAGGCATCTTGAGCAGAGCGACGCTTCCAAGTTGGGAAAACATATGAGCAACTCTTCAACAAGAAGAGATCAGGAGGATGACCAAGGCAGGCATGAGCAACGGAGGGATCAAGATCAAGAAGGAGGAGGAAGATGCGGCTCTCACATCTAAGGGGCAGCATGGGCAACAGAGGAAGAAGAAGAAAGACCTTTCAAAGGTCAGATGCTTCAGGTGTGGTGAATTAGGACATTTTACCACAACGTGCCCTATGAAAAAGAAGGGTAAAGAAGATTCTGATTCAAATGCTGCCACAGCTAAGGACGATAGTGGAGATGATGACGATGTGGCCATGAGTGCTCATGTACCTCGGGAGAAGAGGTGGGGCAACAATGATCTGTAGTTCTTTCGAACTGCAGTGAGGGGTAGGATCCTTGAGGTGCCCAAACTCTTGGATCGCATACGAGCTACGGGAGCCCTTAATGACAGTAGCAGGATGACTGGAGTCAGTTGGTGTGCGGATGATGGAGCAACATTGGCAGAGCTAGAACGCTGAAGACTGGAGCAGTGCAGAGCAAAGGCAGAAACAGCGTAGCAACAACGCAGAGGTTGATGGATTTCAACAGTGCAGCGATAGTGCTTACGCAGTGCAGAGCAGCAGCAGCGTGGAGCACCAAAGGGTCAACGCAAATTAGCAGTAGAGGGTGCTTCAGTATCGAGGTGCACCCAGACTGACTTATATGTCAGGATTTTTGGGTTGTTTTTTTCAGTTGCTTACTTCTCAACAACTGAGTTGCAGTGCAGCAGTTAGCACTGGCAATGTTATGGACAGCATGATGCAACATTTTGAGAGGGCGCTGCAGTACAGATGAGGCAGTGTCAGTGGCAGTGACATGGGTAGCAGTACAGATAGTAGCAACGCAATGGATGAGGGGCAACAGCTGAGCATCAGCAGTGCAGAGAACCGATGTTGTGGATCAAAGTAATGCTTCTGGTGAGAAGTGTTGCTAGAGCACATTCCTTGCTAAGAGGGAGTGTTGAATTTTGGGTAGCATCGGATGTGCTCTAGCTCCAAAACTTTGTGGAGGGGCTAGAACACATGAGATCTCAAAGACCCATAAATCGTTTGGAGAAATTCCACCTGGAGCTTAAGTTATTCAAATAATTAATTATTTTAATGGAGATCCTAAGTCTAACTTTTGGAAATTAAATAATTAAAGTGAATTAATTTAAACATATGGGTGAGAATGTTCTAAGTAACGAGGATCAAGTCTCTTCCAATCTTAGCCGTCGATTAGAGCTTAGATCACGGTTGTTGATTCATCAACAGGAAAATTTTTAAAGGAATGCTTGGGGTCAGTTGGAGAACACACACAGTGGATCTAAAAGCTCAAATTCTTCTGACGAAGCAGTGCTCGGACGAAGATCGGATCTAAGTGATCAGTTCAGTGAGGGGCAGTTCGACAGTGGGATTTTCATCCAAGGCCGAGAATACAATAGCAGAGAGGCAGATCAGCACCTAGAGGGACAGCACAGCTTAGAGGGGTTGACGCAGAGCCAATAGGGCTCACACAGGAGTGACGCAGAGCCAGAGAGGGTGACGCAGTCACTCGAGGAGCAGCGCTAGGGTTTTTGTGGGGCAGATCAGGTAGCTATCTAGCAAATCAATTTCTAAGCTGAGAAGGCTCATAGAGAGGGTGACGCAGCCACTAGGAGAGGTGACACAATCCCGACACAAAGCTAGCTGCAGCGATCACTGTGCAGCATTGGGGATTGCGTAGGCACCTGGGGGTTTCTTCATTCTGCCGCTAGATCCGCCAAAATATCTATCTCCAGATAGAGGTACTTCTGCCGAGGACTTTCTCTGTTGGGTGAGCCAGATTTGGCACCCTAGATTGTATTCAGAAATTAGCTTCATAATCTAAACCCTCAAAACTGTTGCACCGGTTTTCCCACATTGGGTTTTTCCTGGAACATTTGTCTGAAAAATTTGTGTCCTTTGTCTGTGTGCTTTACTTATTTTTTCAGCACTTGATCTGTATAATTGTGTAGGTTGCAGTGTATTTACTTTGATTTTTTCTTGAATTATTCAGAAAATAACTTGCTAATTAAAAGAAAACAAGTAGGAGAAGTAAATCAGATTTGCTGCAGTAGGGTTTCTATTTTAGATTCACAAATTTTCATAGGGAGGCGTACGCGCTCCTGCGTGGATTAACTACCACGGACTTGGTGTAGACTCCGGGAAGGTTCCAACCACACCTGCCACACGCCGATGGAGCCAGACCTTGTGTCGGGCCTGCAAACAACTCCATGCTGATACGCAGAGCCATCAGGTGCCTCGGTCGTCGCTCTATGACGCAAACAACAAATATACAGCCTGTCGAAAATGCAAGGTTGAAGGACACTCAGGGAAAGTTGGTGGCTCAACTGATACTAGGGAAAAACTCCCTTCGACGTTAAGGCTGTGCTCTTCAAGCAACACAGCAACTTGTAACATGACCACAGATGACTCACAAGCGAATACAGACCCTGTCATGCAGAAGGTCTCTTATGTAATCTCATATTAATAAAAGGGTCTCATAACCCACTATTTCAAGCATTAATCCAACCTTTCATGGCTCATTGCTATATTATAACCCGGTCTTAGATAACATGTGATTATTATGTTTTTATGTGCCAAATATTTCATGCTTAATGTTAGCAGTTGCTAGACATATTTCACTTTTGGCTTTCTCGCATGTTCATGCGTATATTCAGTTCATACACATACATGGATACAAATCGCTTAATACATCCCACAAGGAATGTGACACATATGCAAGTCTCATCCCTAAGTTCAAACCATTATCCATAACACAGTAACATCATTCATCATACATTAAACAGAATACATTGTTACTTATCTTGGAATATGCATGGAAACTAAGTCTGGGACGATGACTCTCCACCCAACCATAGACAGTTGTAGTCACACTCGCTGCCATCACCCCCGAGCCGGATGCCAAAGTTTAGGGGGAGTGCTTGCTTTAGGGACTAACACACCAATCTACCACTAATTTCGGGACTCCATAGGTCTTCCTTCCTCAATACCACCAACTAGAAGCTTCTTACTTGGTTGACACAGGGAATCCAAAGGTGCCCAGCCTCACCCCCAGGTGCTCACATAGTGATTCACCCCCTTCTAGGGAGTCCAAAATCCATTGTGCCATCCGAGCATTAACCATTGGCCTTCATTCTAGTCTTCCTCAGCTTTTGCTTCAAGATGGCCTCTACCCAAGCTATTACAGTTCTCCAGAGTTTGTTATCTCAACCCACAACCTCCAAGGGACCCAAGTTGTCACAAGGCTCCAGATATTTTATCCCAGCCCACAACCTCCAAGGACCAAAGTTGTTACAGGGCTCTACAGACCTTTGTCTCAACCCACAGCCTCCAAAGACCCAAGCTGTTATAGGGCTCCAGGGATTCTATCTCAACCCACAACCTCCAAGGACCCCAAGTTGTTACAAGGCTCTATAGACTAGCAAGCAACTCAACCCACAGCGTCCAGGGATCAAGAGTCAATCCCCTTCTCTTCTCTTCTCTTCGGCGTTGCCTACGGAGAGCTTGTCTTTCACTCTTCCTCTTTTTCCCCTCCGCTTTGTCTCTTCTTATCCTCAAGTTTTGCCTCAATCCCGATCTCTCTTCTTTTTGTCTCCTCCTTTCTTTCTCTCCTCTGCACTCAGCATTTTTTCTTAGCTTCTTCCTCGATTTTCCTTTACTGTTGTGTCCTTCCTAGCTTGTAGCATGTCGTTTTTTCATAAATTCCTATCCTTTCTTTCTTGTGATTGCTTCCCAAGCGGCATGGGCATGCATATTTCTTTCTTTTCGCTCGTTTAATTTCAAGAGCTCTTTTCTTCAATTCCTGCACCAACCAATCTTTAATGGTTGTCCTGCATTTTAGGTTTCACCCTTGCACAAGAAACCATGACATCCTAAACAAGCTATACTCCCTTCCCAGCTCTGGAATCCATGTCCCCTAACTCAGTCCCCATTTTGATTTAAATTCGTCATACAATATTCACAATGCGTTTACGATGCAATTTGCATGAGAATAATGGGTGGGGCTATCACAGTACCCTCCCCCTTGAGGGAACATCGTCCTCGATGTTCAACTTTCCATGTACAATCATAGAATCAAGATGCAACACATATTGTTTTGTGGAGCTTTATACACACAACTATACAGTATTTACAATTATACATCCTTGTTTTAACCATCAAACAAGAAAGGATAACTAACTTTCATGGCATCAGTCATTTCCCACGTGGCCTCCTCTAGCCCAAAGTGCTTCCATTACACCTTGACTTGCTCTATAGCTCAATTCCGGAGCATGAACCTCCTCCGCTCCAAAAGGCACATTGGCTCTGGTTGGAACTCTATGTCTAGTTCCAAATATAGCACAGACCAATCAATCACATGATTAGAATCATGTATGTACTTTTTACATAAAGAAACATGAAAAACATTGTGAACTCTAACTGAGAGAGGTAAGGCCAGTTTATACGCAACTGGTCCTATCCTTTCAAGTATTTCAAATGGCCCACAGTATCGTGGTGCTATCTTGGCACATGTCCCTGTCCTTAGGGAACTCCTTTTGGGCTTAACCCTCAGATAAACATGTTCCCCGACTTGGAACTCCATGTGGATCCTATGCTTATCTACATAATTATTTTGTCTTTCCTGTGCTACCTTCAAATTTTGCTTTATGATCTAAACTTGTTGTTCCATATCCTTAAGCACATCAGGTCCTACATGAAATATGTTAACTAGATCACTCCAGCTAATAGGATCATTGCATTTTCTTCCATACAATGCTTCAAAGGGGCTCATCCTTACAGATTCTTGGTGTCCATTGTTGTACGCAAATTCCACAAGTGGAAGATACTCTTCCCATTTCCTGGGCTGATGCATCACATACATCCTAAACATGTCCTCAAGGCTCTGGTTGGTCCTCTCTGTTTGCTCGTCTTTCTATGGGTGCTAAGCGGTATTGAAAGCTAATTTTGTCCCCAAGCCTGTGAACAGTTCCTTCCAAGACCTGGAAGTAAATTTAGCATCTTTGTCGAACACGATATTTTTGGGGATGCCATGCAGCTTCACGGTCTCTCTTATGAAAATTTGTGCTATTTCACTAGCACAATCGGTGGATTTGACCGCCACGAAATGAGCTACCTTGCTAAGCTTGTCCACCACTACCATGATTATGCCGTGTTGCTTCACTGTTTTGGGTAGTCCTGTGATGAAATCCATAGAAATTGTCTCCCATTTTGGAATAGGGATAGGTTGTACTAATCTTGTCGAATGTCTGCATTCAGCCTTCACTTGTTGGCATTCCATGCATTTTTCCACGAGGTCTGCTACTTATTTCTTCAAGTTTGGTCAGTTGTAGCATATTCGGATGGTTGCAAGGGTATTTTGATATCCTAGGTGTCTTGAGTAGGGCTTAGTGTGGAATTCTCTCATTATTAGACCTTTTATTTCATCACTGTTAGGCACATAGATTTTGCCTTTAAATCAGACTAAGTCGTCCTCAGTGAGGTGGTATTCTCCATCCTCACTGCCAAGTTGCAGCCTCTCCTTTACTCGCTGGTATGTTTCATCTTGTTGTCCAACGTTTTTTTATCTTTTCATCCAGATTTGTCACATATGAGCTTACACTTGCCAAATGATTCACTTGGATCCTCTGCCTCAAAGCATCAGCAACATTGTTTTCCTTGCCCTTTATATACTTAATCTCCAAGTCAAATTCGTTGAGCATGGCCAGCCATCTGGCTTGCCTAGCATTCAACTTTGGTTGTTCAAACAAGTATTTGAGCCCACTATGATATATCATGAGCGTGAACTTCCGACCAAGGAGATAGTGCCTCCACATTTTCAAATCATGAGTAATAGTAGCCAATTCTAGGTCATGCGTAATAATTCTCATGTTCACTCAATTTTCTAGACTGATAGCACACAACTTGTCCCTACTGCATTAAGACTCCACTGAGTCCCTCCTTGCAAGCATCAGTACATACTACGAAATCCTTGTCAGGAACCGCAATTCTTAGTACTGGTGCATTGATGAGAAATTGCTTTAACTGCTCAAAGTTATCTGCACATTGTGTGGTCCACTCAAATCTCTTCCCTTTTCTCTGTAAGGTTGTAATGGGATTCCCTATTTTGGAGAAATTCCAAATAGATCTCCTATAATATCCTGCCAATCCCATGAATGATTTGATCTCATCTACATTCTTTGGAGTTGGCCACTCCTTTATGGCCTTGACCTTATCTGAATCAACCAATATGCCTTCTTTGGATACGATGTGACCTAAGTAGTGTATCTGTGTATGGAAGAAGTCACACTTGTCAAGCTTTGCATAAAGCTTATGTTCTCTCAACAACTGTAACACGGTCGCTAGATGTTTCTCGTGCTCTCCTTCCATTTTTTAATAGACCAATATTTCGTCCACAAATACAATGAAAAACTTGTCTAAGTACAGTTGTAACACCCCGTTCATCAGGCACATGAATGTGGCAAGAGCGTTAGTAAGCTCGAAGGGTACCACTACGCATTCATAGTGCCCATATCTTGTTCTGAGAGCAGCCTTATGAATGTCTTCCTCCTTGATTCTCACTCGATGGTAGCATGACCTCAAGTCAATTTTGGAGAAGATTGTTGCTTCCCTTAACTAGTCAAAGAGATCATCAATCCTTGGTAATGGGTACCTGTTCTCAATGGTTACCTTGTTCAGTTGTCTATAATCAATGCATAGTCTCAGGGTTCCATCTTTCTTTTTCACGAACAATACCAGTTCTCCCCAAGGAGACACACTTGGCCTTATGTACCCTTTGTCCAGCATTTCTTTCAACTGCAATTTCAGCTCAACCAACTCATGGGTGTTCATTCTATATGGGGCTTTAGATGTTGGTGTTGCTCTAGGTATCAACTCTATAGAGAAATCTAGCTCTTTGTGAGGAGGCATTCCAGGAACCTCTACTAGAAAGACATTCGCATATTGTCGCAAGACAGGGTACCTTCAGAGCAACTCAGCTTCCTCATTCCATATTGCTCTGTTAGCTCCCTCATTTTTGGAAACTTGTACTGCGAATAGTGTACATGCCTTCCTGCAACTGTGTTTGGCTTGCATGGCAGTGATCAGTCTTACTAGTATGGGAATTTTCTTACCTTACAATACCCTCTTTGTCCCTTGCTCATCCAAGCATTCTATTGTTTTTTCATAGCAATCCACCTTGGTCCAGTGCGCATACAGACAATCCATGCCTAGCAATATTCAATACCCACCCAATGGCAGCAAATTCAGGTGAGTTGTTGTGGTCATGCCACTGAGTTCCAATGCACATGACTTCACCCATTAGTTGAACATTCTCCTTGTCTCTGTTTCCAATTGAACCAGCCATGATTCTCGGTGTGGTTCCTTGTCTAATTTGGACTTTTCGAAAAGCTCTGGGCTGACATAGCGATAATTAGAACCTAGATCAATCAAAATAGAAAGAGATTGCTCATGTAGCTTACCTTCCATCTCAATGATGGATGCCTGGTGATATGCTTGGTGGTTGTCCAATGCTGCATAAACCCTTGTCATACTCTGGGCTACTTCGTCCAACATGCTCGCCTCCTGAGCACTGTAGATTTTGGGTACAACCTCTTGCTGACGAGGACAATCCCTCCTCCTGTGGTTCCCACCACAGGTACAGCACTTGAGTGGTTATCGGCCTTTGATATTGGGTTGTGGTGATGTCGCATGTTGTACATTCCCCTTAACAACATTGTTGGCCTTCTACTGAGACTATCCTGTCTGACCTGGGTGTTTCCTCTCTTTTCCTTCGAGGTTCTTCCTAGACCAACTCACATTTCCCCTGGCGATGCTTTTGGCTACCCAGTTACTCTAATCTCAGGCCTACGCCTTCGTTGCTCATAGCAATGCTCTAGCTTCTTAATCGCATCATTCAGCATCTAGGGTTCCAACAATTCGATGTTATCTCTGAATACCAGAAGTAACCCACTGATGAACCTCTAAATTTTGACCTTCTCATCCTTGAGATATGGGATGTATCTCAATAGCCCCAAAAACTTGGTGACATATTCATCACTAGTCATTTGTCCCATTCTGAGTTCATAAAATTCCTTTGCCTTATTGTCATAGTAGCGTTCAGATAGGTATTGTTCCCTGAAAAGCTTCTAGAACTCTTCCCATGCCAGCTCCTTCTCGGTGATGGCTCTAGTATTCTTCAGGTCCTCAAACCAAATATCGGCTTTTCCTTTTAAACTATAATAGGCAACTCTGGATTTCATATTCTCAGAGTAGTCGCGTATTCTAAAGAACTTCTTCATCCCTAGCAACCATGCTTCTGCGTCCTCTGCCTTCTTCACATCCCAATCGAATGTGGGTGGTTGTGACTTTTTTAATTCTTCAATTATAGGCTCCCTCTCCTTGCTCTCTGAGTGATGGTGGTGGCAAGAGTGATGATGACTCCAAGTTGGAGAACTAGATGGTGTACTTGAGTAAGGCACCTGTGTTCTAGCCCTTCCTCTTGGAGTACCCAAAAGTTCTCCCCCTGGCAGAATGTCCTCACTGCCTTGCCTGGGCCTCTTTCGGGATCCGCTCCCATCTACTCCATTGGTACTATCGAAGGCTTTTCCTGTCCCTATGACTAGTACTCATTTCGGATTGCCTTTGCCTTTGCCTTTGCTAGTCCGAGAGACTTTGCAGGATGACTGGATTAATCTCAGTCTACCTCTCTTGGGGTCTTACTAGCCTCTCATTATCGACCTTAAAGCTTCTCACCTCATCTCGAAGGCTTCTTAGAGTGTCCATCCAATCCGAGGATTGATTTCCTCCCCCTTGCCCAACTGATCTATCTTCACCATTGGTTCTGACTCCATCACTTCCATGCTGGGACTAATCAGAACTATATTCAACTATTCCAGTTCTCATCGTTGTATCTTTTCTATGTTATGTTGGTCGTGACGTGTTATCAATCACACACATTGTTAGACATTTTAAACATAAATCAAGATCATGAGTTTGCGTTCTCAAAGTATCGTGGGGTTCCTGTGATAACAAAACAACCTGTTATCCTACAAGCCATTTATAAATCATATGCAACAGTCATTCAATCATGCAATTGGTACATAAATAATGACAAAACATATCCAGAATCACAATTCCTAATCCCATAGGGCCATTAACCATTAGCTAACTTACCCTAGCATAACTTTAGTAAGCAATCAGTAAGCGCAGTCAAATTGATTCAATATCATGCAACAAAATTTCCTCATGTGCTCGGGACGAAGCCCGTCCAGTCCAAGTATTGAACTCGAATGCTCCGATACCACTTTGGGACGTACCCGATCCCTTCATTTTTACCTTGGAGGAATGGGGTAAAAGTTTTTTATGTGTATTTGTGTTCCCTTCATTATATATTACAATATTTTTTTCTTTATCTATATACGTGTATACATATATATAGGTAGCGCGTGGCTCTGGGACCTCTAGATGCCCCGACTCCCAACGCTCGACTTCCCCCCAGAAACGATTTTCCCAGCTGATGTGTCACATCTGTAAGACCTTCATGGTGTCTCAATTTTCCAAGTTGAGCCCCCCAACCTATTGACTAGTAGCCCGTCGCCTTCCCCGCTAACGACCACGTCATCTCTTCACGCCATACATTGTTGGTCCACTTGGCCCCACTGCCTCAGTACCTTGATCCGATTGCTTCTGGGTAACGGCCTTAGGAACAGAGGGCTTCCGTCAACCCTCGTTCTGTCAACCCTCATTTCGTCAACTAACAGTCTGGGATTTTCTCAGGGACATTCCATCCTTACGAGATCTTCGACCTTCGGGGTCTGACCATTGCCTGAGTAACGACACTTTAACGTTGACCATGCCCCGTAGTGTCGTCTGTAAGTAACTCGTTGGGGCACCCAAGATGCCCAACCATTGGCCACGTGTCCTCAAGACTTCGTACCCATGTCTCCACGCAAAGGGATTAATCCTTTGGTAGTCTGGATTTGTATTGGGTCCCTATTTAGTGATAGGACCCTCAAACCTGAAACCTAACAAATAATCATTTGCACAACTCCCTGGAGTTCTGACCTTCTAGGCTTCTGGGGTGGCCCCTTTACAGTAGCCTTCCCTCACCTAACGGTCCTGGTAACGGAAAAAATTTCGTCATCGTCTCTTGACAAAACCCCGAAGCTCTTCTACCACCAAGTCCCCGGCTCTAAATTTAAATCATCTACCTGCTTCCCACTCTACGGCCTTCTGCCCTATTGTTTTGACGGATCTCATGAAGGGAATCTCACTCCACCAATCAAAAATCCCCTTTGACTAGGGTTTTGATCATTCTATGGATAATGTTGGCCCACTTCTTTTATAAGTTCAGGACCTCCTTCCTCTGAGCCACAACAAGACCCTCCTACTCTTTCTCGCCATGACTCAATCGATGGCTTCCGACTCTGCTTTGAGAGATGCCTTAGATGGAGAACTTGACAACCCTCCCAGCTACAAGCTTTATCATTGTTTAGATTTCTCCGAACTAGCCATGACGGCTATAGGTTTTCTATAAGTTTAGGACCTCCTTCCTCTGAGCCACAACAAGACTCTCCTACTCTTTCTCGCCATGACTCAATCGATGGCTTCCGACTCTGCTTTGAGAGATGCCTTAGATGGAGAACTTGACAACCCTCCCAGCTACAAGCTTTATCGTTGTTCAAAATTCTCCGAACTAACCATGACAACTATATACTTTCTTCAGAGTCTAGTAGACCTCCAACCGTGTTTTACAGATCCACTGCGATACCCTTGGTTGCCTAGGGAAATTTACGACATTATCCCTCTCGAACTTGAGTAGATGGTTCTCCAGTGAGTTCCTGGCCCGCGAGTTTTCCCATCCAATGGGAAGGGAATGCCACCATGGGAGGCGTAGGCGCTCCTGCGTGGATTACCTACCATGGACTTGGCATAGACTCCGGGAAGGTTCCAACTTCTCCTACCACATGCTGACGGTGCCAAACCTTGTGTCGGGCCTGCAAATAGCTCCATGCAGATATGCACAGCCATCGAGTGCTTCAACCGTCGCTCTACGATGCCAACAACAAATATACAACCTGGTGAAAATGCAAGGCTGAAGGACAGCCAAGGAAAGTTGACGGCTCAACTAATACCAAGGAAAAACTCCCTTCGACGTTAAGGTTGTGCTCTTCGAGCAACACAACAACTTGTAAAGTGACCACAGATGACTCACAAGCGAATACAAACTCTACTATACAAAAGGTCTCTTATGTAATCTTATATTAATAAAGGAGTCTCAGAACCCACTATTCTTCAAGCGTTAATCCAAGCTTTCATGGCTCGGTGCTATATCGTGACACAGTCTTAGTTAACAGGCGATTATTATGTTTTTATGTGCCAAATATTTCGTGGTTGTTGTTAGCAGTTGTTAGACATATTTCACTTTCAGTGTTTTCGCATGTTCATGCATATATTCAGTTCATACACATACATGGATACAAATCATTTAACACATCCCACATGGAATGTAACACATATGCAAGTCTCATCACCACGTTGCAGTCCCTAAGTTCAAACCATTATCCATAACACAATAGCATCATTCATCATACATTAAATAGAATACACATTTACTTATCTTGGAATATGCAGGGCAACTGAGTCTGGGACAAGGACTCTCCACCCAATCGTAGGCAGTTGCAGCCACACATACTTGTAGTCGTCACCCCTGAGCCAGATTCCAAAGTCTGGGAGGAGTGCTTGCTTCAAGGACTAACAAACCAATCTCCCACTGATTTCGGGACTCCAGAGGACTAACTTCCTCAATCCCACCAACTGGAAAATTCTTACTTGGTCAACACAGGGAGTCCAGAGGTGCCCAACCTCACCCCCAGGTGCTCACTCAGTGATTCACCCCCTTCTAGGGAATCGAGAATCCACTATGCCATCTGGGCATTAACCATTGATCTTCATTCTGGTCTTCCATAACTTCTGCTTCAAGATGGCCTCTACCCAAGTTGTTATAGGGTTCCAGAGTTTGCTATCTCAACCCACTGCCTCCAGGGGACCCAAGTGTAGAAATTTCTGAATCTTAATTCTTATGCAGAAATTATTTATGCTAATCCGGTTAAGATTCTCCTACTTATACAAGTTATCAACTTTATCAACTGAATAAATTCAAGTTAACATCAAAGCAAAACACATAACAAATCTCTACCAATTCAGATCTAGAATAAGCACATGCACATGAACAAAAGCTGACACGGTTATTTATGAATAGCGTGGGAAAAACCCGTGTGGGGCTTGGGTCTCGGCTGCGGGAGGGCTCTATTATTAGAAATATTTTTCGATACTCTGCTGACACCTGGCTGATCTAAGACCAACAATACTGACTGATCCACACCCTCAAACGGGATTTACAGAACTTAGCCAGATCTAGGCCTCGAAACCCCAGATCTTCCCCTGAAAGACACTGTGTCAGCCTCTGAACGCCTCCAAATGCTCAGCGTTGTCACTGGAAGGGACTGCGTTACCCCAGACTAGGTGACGCGGTTCTTACACTACCCTGGAGTTGCGTAACCACGAAGGGTTTTCTGAAAATCACAATGTCCTTATTCCCCTATGCTATGTCTGCGCCTTACCACTCTACTGTCTTTCCTGATCTCTTCTCTGCTTCTTGTGTATTCTATACCCCGGGATCAGATCATCCCCTTGGTCTAAATTCCCCTCTCTGCAACTGAAACACTTGAGAATTCTTAGCAACCCCACCCTAGAATCTCAGCTTAGCTTCAGTGCTCTACCTCTGTGTCTTACAAAGGACCCCGAGCCTTTCCTTTATACTTTTCTCGTTGACAAACCAACGGCCAAGATTAAATCTTTAATCAATGGCTAAGATTAAAAGAAAGCTTGATCCGTGTGACTTAAGACAATTTCATCACATGTTTAATTAAATTCACTTTAATTATTTTATTTTCCTAAGTTTTAACTTAGGAAATACATTAAATAATTAATTAATTTAATATCTCCTAAACCAGATGAAATTTCCCAAATCCATTTCTGGGTCTTGTAGATCAGGTGAACTCTAGTCCTTCCTCAAAATTTGGGACCTAGAGCACAACTGATGCTACCCCAAATACACAAAATCTCAACACCAAGCTGCTACAAGGCTCCAGAGATTCTATCCCAACCCACAACCTCCAAGGACCCAAGCTGCTACAAGGCTCCAAAGATTTAATCCCAACCCACAGCCTCCACGGACCCAAGCTGCTACAAGGCTCCAGAGACCTTTGTCTCAACCCACAGCGTTCAGGGACCCAAGTTGTTACAAGGTTCCAGGGATTCTATCTCAACCCACAACCTCCAAGGACCCTTAGTTGTTACAAGGCTCCAAAGACTAGCAACTCAACCCACAGCTTCCAAGGATCGAGAGTCAATCCCCTTCTCTTCTCTTCTCTTTGACGCTACCTAAAGAGAGCTTGTGTTGCACTCTTCCCCTTTTTCCCCTCCGCTCTGTCTCTTCTTCTCCCCCTGTTTTGCCTCAATATCGATCTCTGTTTTTTTTGTCTCCTCCTTTCTTTCTCTCGTCTGAGCTCAGCGTTTTTTCTTGGTTTCTTCCTAGGCCGCCGTTTACTGTTGTGTCCTTCCACGCTTGTAGCACGTCAGTTCTGTTACCACTCAAACCAGCAGGGGACCTAAAAGGGTTTCCTAAGAGGACAACTGCTAGGTTAAGGGCAACGGTGGAGGCTTAGCCTACTGTCACCACAGCTAAGGCTCCCAGCTCTTTACAGACTTTAATCGATGGGAGAAATCTCGATGTTTGGGAAGCCACTTATGAAGGATATGTCAATGAATAGGTGTGAAGTGACCCTAGAAACCCTTTTCCTAGGATTGAATAAAGAGTGAGACTTGCTTTCCATTTCAGCAAGGGACTTGATCTTCTAGGGAAAGGGGATGAGTATTGGAGGGCGAGGATGAAGGGTACAACTTGTAGAGATACTTCTCAATCCCTTAAATCCTATAAGAAATTAGATTCCCAAATAGTCCTTAATGAACAGTCTTTAACAATAAATGGGACCACACAGGACCAAGTGGACCCAACTCAAGTTCGGGGATGGAATATAGCAACCAATGATGCTCCTATCCTCGACAAGGTGAGGGGAAAGGATCAAACAAGAATTTTTACTTCAGAAGGTCAAATTGATCATGCCAGGTACTAGCCTTGGGAAACACAGGGAAAAACTTGGTCCTAGAGCTAGGGCTTGACGTAGCAAGAGATTCCATTGTCGAAATTGGCCCAAATTCGGAGGAGAATGAAGGGACCCACCAGCGCAGTTGCCTCTAGGAGATCTAAGTTTTCCTATGGCTAGATTCTCGGGAATTTGATGCCCTAGGTGAACTATTGGGGTTAGACCTGGGAAAAAGGGTAAAAATGTGAAAAAGTGGGGAAAATAACCACCCTTTAGTAAGGGACCAGTGCCTAATTCACTTGGGGATATGGAGTCAAGGATGATAATGAATAAGAATTTAGCTTCTTGTACAAGGAGGCCCAGAAAGTCAACTTCGTCCAATGTTAGGGGAAAGCTAAGAAAAGTGACTTTCAAGCATTTATACTTCATACAAATGGTGCAAGCTTATCGAGATAAAATGATCTCTAGGACATTTCATTCATCTAACAATGGACCATACATATAATAAACTAAATAGACACATAATTCCA
Organism: Pinus albicaulis; assembly: GCA_034641835.2. NCBI lineage: Eukaryota > Viridiplantae > Streptophyta > Pinopsida > Pinales > Pinaceae > Pinus > Pinus albicaulis. The sequence goes on along the minus strand of JAXQQM020078245.1, from coordinate 31,040 downwards.
CATTTCAATCATGTAGCAATTAGCGCTAATTATAGTGAAGTCCAGTAGTATGCAGCAACAAGAAAAATAGCATCAAATTTACACTTACAATGTTAGAGAGTATATCCAACCAGCATCACATTTGCACATAAGAAGCTCCAAGATAGAAATAGGCCAAATCTATACATCAAAATTCATCCATCATCCAAAAACCACCACTAAGGAAAAATGTGAAATCCTCTTGAGAGAGAGAGATCCCAAGTCAAGTGATGATACAAATGAATCTAACTAACTCCTATTTATACCTCTTTTAGGAGTTCGATTTAGCTAATGAGCCTACAATAGCCCCTAAAAATAAAATAATGTACAAACAAAAAAACTTTTGGTAACAAGCCCACCAAATTAGCTCATAAATGGAATATTAAGCCTCTCAGGAGGTCAAATAATAATAAATGCATGTTGTGGGGCCCTCCAAAGGCCTAATAATATCCAGAAGTTCCATAATGATGAAAAAACTCTTCAAAATGTGATGGACAAGGGGGTGGGCCCTTGTTCTCCAAGTAGTAGACTTGTGGTGCTCCCAATGGGTATGAGGGCACACCAATGACCCCATGGGTCTCCATATGAGTCAAAGATGCTTGTAGATCATCTGTAAGGGCTTCAATGATGGAATGAACACTTCCATGTCATCGTACAACTCCTAGGACACCTACCCAGTGTGTGGGGCTCTTGTGGGGCCTGTTGGGATTAGTGTACCAAGCACATCATCCTCATCCCAAAAGTGGATCTCTAGTAATCTCTGGACATAGGTGGGGATCCATAAATGTTTTCTGTTGTTGTGGAGGCCCATTTCTTTCTTCGCACACCCTACATGTGCCAATGGAGCCCTTGGAGGGCTAGGACCCCATATAGGGAGACCAAACCCAAATGGACACCACCTATAATCCCGTATAAGATCCAATGTGTCCCCTAGCCTTCTAGTACAACAAGTCATTAGAGTAATCATGTAAAAGAGCTTACAAATAATAAACAACAAAGTGGGCACTTCATAATGGCATGCCCTTCCGTAGTGGGCTTTGGCATGTGCTAATGTCTCCAAGCTCCAAAAGGGGTTAGACAGGTACCTTATTAGGTGGTTTCTACCCTTAGAGGGGATAGTATGTCCAAGGTATATCCCTCAAATGGGGGTGGCAAGTGATAAAGAAGTGAAATGGAATAGAAAATGAGAGGGGCAGTCTTAGGTCACATATTGGGGCAGAAGGGTAGCTAGAGAAATGGCAGCCCACACTTGGTTATATAATGTGTAAGAGGGAGAAATCGTGGTACATGAAGTGCCTCGGCCTTGATATTTCCACCATTCTTTATATGTCTTTTTCCTTTTATGAATTTTCTTTAATCAACTGCTCGAGGCTCAAAGGACAAGAGCATGATGTGTAAGATATAGCAGTGATTACCCCCTTTTAGGTAGGGCGGTTCATTGCCCTCCAGGGGTTGGGACAATCATGGGTTCCTGAATGATAAAGGAGGCTCATCTAGAGCCTACGGAACCAGGGTGATGACCATGGGTATGGGATAGAGCTCATGTATTGGCTTTTGCCCACATGCTAATTATTTTTATCCCGACCATCTTTTGCATTTTGTGGTACAATTTCCTGTTGAGTGTGGTCATTTATGCTTTTACTTTTTCTTTTAGCTGCTTCAACTTCCAAGGAATCATTCCAAGCCTGGCCCAAGGTGGGAGCAAGGCGATAGGGAGGTTGACCCTATGTGGACCCAAAGAGGCAATGTGGACCCAGTTAGGAGAAATGATGAATGGGGGTATAGTGAGTGGAAAGGGAGTAATATATGTGGATAAAGAAGCGGGACCACACACCCAAAGTCGGGATTTCCCAAGTATTACCACCCTAGAACCAAATGGTCAATAAAGGAGATCCCATAGGACTAAGATCCAAGGGTAGCATCCAAAAGAGAACAAGGGGGCACGAGCACAAGCTAAGCCCACTCTTTCCGTGAAATCCCCCCATCAATCCATGCCCAGAAGTATCCATGATAAGTAAACCCAATACTCAATTACCAAATGACAGGACATACCTTTAGACTCGAGAGGCCCACCTTCAAACATACGATCAATATAGATGGGTGAGGGACCACATGGCTGGCTCAGGTGGTAGAGAAATGGCACAACGAGCTAGATGAAGGCTGCAAGGGGCTGTTGGTTGTCGGTTGAGGTCCATCATGGAGAAAAAATTTCTCCTAGGGATATCACCCACGAAGTGGTGGGTAACATCTGGCTCCAACTGGGACGTGATCTCTTGAAGAAGTGAGCAAGGCTACTCGAACGGAACCAGGGTGATGACCATGGGTATGGGATAGAGCTCATGTATTGGCTTTTGCCCACATGCTAATTATTTTTATCCCGACCATATTTTGCATTTTGTGGTACAATTTCCTGTTGAGTGTGGTCATTTATGCTTTTACTTTTTCTTTTAGCTGCTTCAACTTCCAAGGAATCATTCCAAGCTTGGCCCAAGGTGGGAGCAAGGCGATAGGGAGTTTGACCCTATGTGGACCCAAAGAGGCAATGTGGACCCAGTTAGGAGAAATGATGAATGGGGGTATAGTGAGTGGAAAGGGAGTAATATATGTGGATAAAGGAGCGGGACCACACACCCAAAGTCGGGATTTCCCAAGTAGTACCACCCTAGAACCAAATGGTCAATAAAGGAGATCCCATGGGACTAAGATCCAAGGGTAGCATCCAAAAGAGAACAAGGGGGCACGAGCACAAGCTAAGCCCACTCTTTCCGCGAAATCCCCCCATCAATCCATGCCCAGGAGTATCCATGATAAGTAAACCCAATACTCAATTACCAAATGGCAGGACATACCTTTAGACTCAAGAGGCCCACCTTCAAACATACGATCAATACAGATGGGTGAAGGACCACATGGCTGGCTCAGGTGGCAGAGAAATGGCACAACGAGCTAGATGAAGGCTGCAAGGGGATGTTGGTTGTCGGTTGAGGTCCATCATGGAGAAAAAATTTCTCCTAGGGATATCACCCACGAAGTGGTGGGTAACATCTGGCTCCAACTAGGACGTGATCTCTTGAAGAAGTGAGCAAGGCTACTCGAACGGAAGGTCACGAGAACTCCAGCAATCTCCTGGTCACCATAGACCTGTTATCTGCACATGTGAGCGACCAAAACCATGGGGCATCATGTTTTTCACGGTGTCTTACGATCACCCATGCTTAATGTCAGCGCATAAAATCAACAAGTAATAAAAACATGCAATTTTTAATCTAAATGAAACTAATCTACTATGAGAAATATCATATGACAATAGTTCTAATGCAAAAATGAGCATGCAATGTATTCTACCCTAACATGCATACGACAAAGCTCTAATATTAAGTGTAATCATAAAGCCAGTTCAACCAACATATCATCAAATCAATATAAATATGTCTGCCTATATGATTACTCGTGAAGGAAATCCCAAAGCGAATGCAAACCCAAACACATGGAGGATGTTGCGGGCAGGAGGTGGGAAAATATGGTTTCCAAGTGAGATAAGAGGAATCCCTACCCTCCACGTACACAATGGTGGAATGAATGACTATCCTTAAGAAATTCTTATCATAATCATTGCTCATAATATTATGCTTTGCAGATGCCACAAGGTTGTGATGAGAGGGGAACGAATGGCGAGGGAAAGGAGTGCAACAACTAGGTTGTTCAAGATGATGGTCATATTGGAGAGGGGAGGGCATGGAATGATCAAAACCCTGAGGGTGCGTTCAAAGAGGTAAATTATAATCAATGAGGGGTTCTTTCTTAATACTACACTCGGAAGGGGAAAAGGGCTCATGGTCACTTGAGATCATACGACAAGGGGTGAGGGAAACACTTGTGGAAGACTCGAGATGATATGAACAAGAGGAAAAGGAAAAGGGGAGAGTGAAATCTCAACGAGATCCTTTTCCCGAAAAATCCAACTCTAGAGGCTCAAGTGATTTGAATATACTCCCAGAATCATAAGGAAGGTAGGTATGAGCAAGGGCCTTTTCACTCCTATCATTGATGGTCCCAAAGATAGGGTCTTCCCAAAAAGGAGAATCAATCATCCCCAATTGCTCCTTTTCATGCAAGGGAAAATGTTGATTCTCCTTCCCAGAGGTATTGATGGATATTTCCTAATAAATAATGCCTAGGAGAAAGGGAGGACCACTCTCAACCTCCTCCTCCTTGTCGGTGTCATAAACGAGAGCACAGTAAAATTGAGGACCAACAATTTCCCATTTCTCTTTTTCAATATGGAAATAATCTTCAATGTCATCCTCTATGGGGCCGATGGGACCACCTTCCTCAAGGTTCTCAAAAGGAACATCATCAGGAGTGCTATCCTTGAGAAAGATAACGTTAGTCTCAACTTTACTCTCCACAAACTCATTTTTCTCAACACACATGTTCTCAAAGTCATTCAGTTCATCATGTGGACCTGACGGAGATTGATCATCACCAGAGCTTTTGCCAGCCCCCTTTCCAAGGCCCTAGGAGGAGGGTTCTTTAAAGGGGAACCTGAGGCGTCCTCCACACCTTTACCAAGACTCTTTTCAAGATTATTCCTTTCATCATGTAGCTTTGCCTGAGAGGGGTATCCACGAGCCATCCATTCTTCATGAGGGGTGCCACCCCATCTTTCTAATAAGACATCTTCAAAATATTAACAATCAATGGAAATGTCATGGGGGAGGCTATCATACCAATCTTTAGCTTGGTCTACAAATGATAAGGCCAATAATCTCATGATTGTATCCTCATTTTCAATCCCTGTCTGGGTCAAGGCCCAAGAGAAGTCGTCAAGATGGACATTGGGATATTGATTAGGACTTCCTTTGAATTTAGGCATCCAAATTCTCATCCATGACTTGATTTCGAGGTGCTTTAGAACTTCTTCAGTACTAAGTTCATTGTAGGGAAAAGGAGGAAAGCCATGTTGCTTGAGATAATCCATTTCTTATGATTTTTACACATTCGGATTAAAAATGGAGTCGCCTGGGTGAATGTAGATGCCTTAATAGATGCTTGCTTCACCCTACAAGCATTGACTTTGAAGTTCAATGAAGAACTAGGGCTTCGTTCTTCCAATTGGAGTCGCTAATAATGATATGTCAATGTGTCGTATGGAGAACAAGACACATCTTTCATCCCCAACAATGGTGCCAGGAATGTTACCACTCAAACCAGCAGGAGACCTAAAAGGGTTTCCTAAGAGGACAACTACTAAGTTAAGGGCAACAGTGGAGGCTTAGCCCACTGTCACCATAGCTAAGGCTCCCTGCTCTTTACGAACTTTCACCAATGGGAGGAATCTCGATGTTCAGGATGCCGCTTATGAAGGATATGTCAATCAATAGGTGTGAAGTAACCCCAGAAACCCTTTCCCTAGGATAGAATAAAGAGTGAGAATTGCTTGCCTTTTAAGCAAGGGACTTGATCTTCTAGGGGAAGGGGGGTGAGGATTGGAGGGCAAGGATGAAGGGTATAACTTGTAGAGATACTTCCCAATCCCTAAAAGCCTATAAGAACTTGGATTCCCAAATAGTCCTTGATGAATAGTCTTTAACAACAAATGGGACCACACGGGACCAAATACCCCCAGCCCAGGTTCGGGGATGGAATATAGCAACCAATGATGCTCATATCCTGGACAAGGTGAGGGGGAAGGATCAAACAAGAATTTTTACTTCAAAAGGTCAAATTGATCCTGCCAAATGCTAGCCTTGGGAAACATAGGGCAACACTTGATCCTAGAGCTAGTGCTTGAGGTACGAGGAGATTCCACCATCGGAATTGCCCAAATTCGAAGGAGAGTGAAGGGACCCATCAGTGCAGTTGCTAGATTCTTGGGAATTTGATGCCCAAGGTGACCTAATAGGGCTAGACCTGGCAAAATGGGGGAAAATGACCACCCTTTTGAGAGGGACCAGTGCCTAATTCACTTGGGGATATGGAGTCAAGGATAATAATGAATAAGAATTCAATTTCTTGTTAAAGGAGGCCTAGAAAGTCAACTTCATCCAATGTTAGGGGAAAGATAAGAAAAGTGACTTTCAAGCATTTATACTTCATACAAATGGAGATAAAATGATCTCTAGGACATTTCATTATCTAACAATGGCCCATACACAGAATAAGCTAAATAAACACATAATTCCACATTTTAATCATGCAGCAAATAAGCCTAATTATAGTGAAGTCCAGTAGTATGCAGAAAGAAGAAAAATAGCATCAAATTTACACTTACAATGTTAGTATATCTAACCAGCATCACATTTGCACATAAGAAGCTCCAAGATAGAAATAGCCCAAATCCATACATCAAAATTCATCCATCATCCAAAAATCTCCACAAAGGAAAAATGTGAAATTCTCTTGAGAGAGAGAGATCCCAAGTCAAGTGATGATACAAATTAATCCAACTAACTCCTATTTATACCCCTTTTAGGAGTTCGATATAGCTAATGTGCCTACATTAGCCCCTAAAAATAAAATAATGTGCAAACAAAACAACATTTGGTAACAAGCCCACCAAACTAGCTCATAAATGGAATAGTAAGCCTCTCAGGAGGTCAAATAATAATATATACATGTTGTGGGGCCCTCCAAAGGCCTAATAATATCCAGAAATGCCATAATGATGAATAAACTCCTCAAAATGTGATGGACAAGGGGGTGGTCGCTTGTTCTCCAAGTAGTAGACCTGTGGTGCTCCCAATGGGTGTGGGGGCACACCAATGACCCCATAAGTCTCCATATGAGTCGAAGATGTATGTAGATCATCTGTAAGGGCTCCAATGATGGAATGAACGCTGCCATGTCATTGCACAAATCCTGGGACACCTACCAAGTGTGTGGGTCTCCTGTGGGGCCTGTTAGGCATAGTGTACCAAGCACATCATCCTCGTCTCAAAATTGGATCTCTAGTAATATTTGGACATCGGTGGGGATCCATGGAGTGTTGTCTGTTGTTGTGGAAGCCCATGTCTCTCTCCGCACACCCTACATGTGCCAATGCAGCCCTATGGAGGGTTAGGACCCCATATAGGGAGACCAAACCAAAATGGACACCACCTATAATCTCGTATAAGATCCAATGCATCCCCTAGTCTTCCAGTACAACAAGTCATTAGAGTAATCGTGTAAAAGACCTTACAAATCATAGACAACAAAGTGGCCACTTCATAATGGCATGCCCTTCCGTAGTGGGCTTTGGCAAGTGCTAATGTCTCCAAGCTCCAAAGGGGGTTAGCCAAGTACCTTATTAGGTGCTTTCTACCCTTAGAGGGGATAGCATGTCCAAGGTACATCCCTCAAATGGGGATGGAAAGTGATAAAAAGTGAAATGGAAAAGGGAATGAGAGGGGCAGTCTTAGGTCACATATTGGGGCACAAGGGTAGCTAGAGAAATGGAAGCCCACACCTAGGTATATAATGTGTAGGAGGGAGCAATTGTGGTACATGAGGTGCCACGACCTTGATTTTTCCACCCTTCTTTATATGCCTTTTGCCTTTTATGAATTTTCTTTAATTAACTGCTCAAGTCTCCAAGGACAAGAGCATGATGTGTAAGATATAGCAGTGATTACCCCCTTTTAGATAGGGCGATTCATTGCCCTGCAGGGGTTGGGACAATCATGGGTTCTTGAATGATAAAGGAGCCTCATCTAGGGCCTATGGAACCAAGTCGATGACCATGGGTATGGGGTAGAGCTCATGTATTTGTAACACGACCATATTTTGCATTTTGTGGTACAATTTCTTATTGAATGAGGTCATTTATGCTTTTACTTTTTATTTTAGCTGCTTCAAACCTCCAAGGCATCATTCCAGGCTTGACCCAAGATGGGGACAAGGGGATAGGAAGGTTGACCCTATGTGGACCCAGGCAAGAGAAATGATGAATGGGGGTATAGTGAGTGGAAAGGGAGTAATATATGCGGATAAAGGAGTGAGACCACGCACCCAAAGTCGGGATTTCCCAAGTAGAACCACCCTAAAACCAAATGGTCAATAAAGGAGATCACACGGGACTAAGATCCAAGGGTAACATCCAAAAGAGATCAAGGGCACAGGAGCACAAGCTAAGCCCACTCTTTCCGCCAAATCCCCCCATCGATCCATGCCCAGAAGTATCCATGATAAGTAAACCCAATACTCAATTACCAAATGACAAGACATACCTTTAAATTTGGGAGGCCCACCTTCAAACATACGATCAATACAGATGGGTGAGGGACCACATGGTTGGCTCAGGTGGCGAAGAAATGGCACAACGATCTAGTTGAAGGCTGCAAGGGGCTGCTGGCTACCGGCTGAGGTCCATCATGGAGAAAGAATTCCTCCTAGGGATATCACCCACAAAGTGGTGGGTAATAGGTTGTTCATAAATTCTTGTCCTTTCTTTCTTGTGATTGCTTCCCAAGCGGCATGGGCATGCATACCTCTTTCTTTGCACTCATTTAATTTCAAGAGCTATTTTCTTCAATTCATGCACCAGCCAGTCCTTAATGGTTGTCATGTGTTTTAGGTTTCTCCCTTCCACAAGAAACCATGACGTCCCAAACAAGTTATTCCCTTCCCAACTTTGGAATTTGTGTCCCCTGACTCGGTCCCCATTTTGATTTAAATTAATCGTACAATATTTACGATGTGTTTACGATGTCATTTGCATGAGGACGTCGGGTGGAGTTGTCGCACATAATATATTAATGATTAATCATTCAAGCATCAACCATCCAAAATTTATATTATATTAATTACAAACAAACATATACATTTTGAAACCATGTAATAGGAAGTAGGCTATTTTCTTATGGAATTAAATAGCCTATCTAGCAATTATCAACAATAACATGATCAATATACAAAATAGGCTATCTGCACACCAAAATATCAAGGTTGAAAAGTCCAAAACAATAAACTGATCTAGTTGTTAAACACCTCTCTATAGAAGAAATGGTTACAAATTGTGAAAGCACCCATGTCGTCAAATGGTGTACTTGTAATCCAAGTGTAAATTGGTAGCTTTCCACCTTTTCCATCAAAATCGACATGGTTAATTTTTAATTTTACTAGATTTCACAACTATGAAGATCCCTGCCTAAAGTTTAACCCTCGTAATGTGATTTGAGTGGAAATTGGTGGCTATCCACCTTTTTCGTTGAATTAATATGGTTAATCTTGGATTTTTTTCATTCATAGGTTACAAGCCGTGGTATTAACAAACCATGGTATTCACCATGGAAATTCCCCATAGTATTCACTAATGGCATCACCATGGTATCCACTCATGGTATTTAATAATAAAAAAAATAATGCAAGTGTGTGACTCCTAAGTAAAAATATGCCCGTAAATAATATAAATACGGGCCTTCACCTTTGTAAAAGCGATGAAGTTTTCTCATAATGTAGCATGATGACATTTTTATCATTTAATAAAAAGAAATAAGGTCTTTTCATATTATTATTTCCTTTACATTATTTTCTGTGCACTTTGACGTATTCTATTTTTGATGTTTCCTCTACATTATTTTCTATCCACTTGTGACATATTCTATTGTCGATATTTTGTCTTATTCCTCAAGCAGCCTGGATCAATGGGTATTACAACAATCGGCTCCTTGTGATTTTCTAGTACATATCCTCGACGAGGTCAAGGTGTAGAGAGTTGAATCTCAAGCTAGTTTCACTTGAGGATAACCACTCTCACAAACCCAAGTAACCTCCCATGGCAGAAGAAAAGAGGAGAGACAGAGCATGAAGCACCCAAGCGATAGATGAATGAGATGATGGACAAATTTGGCTTGGATCCTTCGACCACTGCGGACAATGACTGAGAAATGTTCAACAAGAAGTAACTTCAAAGGCACAACACCCTTCAAGGTACAAGTTAACTTTGATATCCCCTTATTTGAAGGCTAGATAGATGTAGATGCCCTAGAGAAATGGTTCAGCCTGCTTGAGGGTTATTACTCTATCCAAAAAGATGATAGTGAAAAGATCAGTTTTGCACTCATTATAACCCTTCCCCATGTCAAAGCTTGGTGGGAAGGTTACTTGGAGGGATACACATTGGATGAATCTGTCATTCAGGAAAGAACCAACTTGGGTAGAATTTGTGGATGTCCTCAAGGAGGAATTCTACCATGTAGGGTACTATGATGACCAGTACATAAGATGGACCATTCTGCGATAAGAGAGAGACTAAACAGTGCCAGAATACAGAAATATTTTCCATACCTTACGCTCAAATTTGGATCAAAGACTCTTAACGACACTTGGTTCTAAAGTACTATAGTGGCCTACATAGGTACATCCAAACAAAGATAGACTTCTTAGACATCTCCTCACTGGGAGTCACTTATCGATATGTTGTCAAAATTGAGCAGAAATTGAAGTAGAGGAATAAGTGGGAGTTCGGGTCTGTAAATTGTCCACCACAAAAGCTTGGAAAAGGTGGCCCTAACTCACAAAACAAGGGACAAAGCAAGGAGAGCCAACATCAAGACAACCATCCCAAGTCACAACCAAAGAAGGACACTAGAAAATGATGTGAGTTCCATAAAAATCCCTAGCATAACACTGAAGAATGTCACTCAAGACATACATTGTTGAAAAAGCTTAAAGAGATGGATCCTAGCTCATATTCTGACTTAGAATAGGATAAAGGAAAGTTGATCATCGATGCAAAACCTAGACCTATCATCACAACTGTGAAGATATAACCAAAAGAGTTAAAAGGATCTCGAGGAGGAGGCATGTCTCTTTCATTCACAAATGTGGGTGAAGAGTGTTGATTTTTGGTAGCATCGGATGTGCTCTAAGTCTCAAACTTTGTGGAGAGGCTTAGACACATGTATTCAAGATAACCCAGAAATTGTTTGGGGAAATTCCACCCAGATGGTATTTTATTGAGAAAATTAATTATTTTAAAGTGACCCTAAGTCTAAACTTAGGAAAATAAAATAATTAAAGTGAATTAATAGAATATGGGCGTGAATGTTCTAGAAAAAGCAGATCAAGTCAAAATGTAATCTTAGCCATTGATTGGAGATCTAATCTCGGTCGTTGAAGTCTCAACAAGAAGACTATAAAGAAGGCTTGAGGGTCATTTGCAAAAACACACTGAGAGATCAAGAGATTGAATATTCTGAAGGAGCAGTGCTCAGAGGAAAACTTTGATCGTGAGATTCTCACGTAGTTGAGAGGCAAAGACAGTTTTGGTCGAAGGATCTTCTCCAGGGCCAAGAATACTCAGCAGAGAGGCAGAAAAAGACGCATAGGAAGCAGCGCAGAGCCCAGAGAGGGTGACACAGCACCCAGAGAGGGTGACACAAGGCCACGAAGGCTACATGCAGAGGCAGCGCAGTATTCTGAGTAGAAGTCTGAGTTTCAGCTAGGAGATCAAAGTTCTGAGCCAGGAGGGCTAGTATCAAGATTTCTGAAAGTTGAATGATTCAGCAGAGGAGGTGATGTAGTCCTTCAGAGGTCCCCACGTAGGCCTACGCAATTAATGTGCAGAAGCAGTGCAGAGGGTGCTGGGGGTTCGTCAGTTCAACTACTAGATTAGTCGGGACTAGCAGAGTGGGGTAATCTCACAAATTTTTCTTCTGTCGAGTGATATTCTCTATACTGGATTGCCAAAAAGGCAACCAGAGATTGTATTCAGATATAACTGATGCTTAATAATAAAACCCTCAAATTTGTTGCACCAGTTTTCCCACATTAGGTTTTTTCGGGGACGTTTGTCCAAAAACAATGGATTGTATTCAGATATAACTGATGCTTAATAATAAAACCCTCAGATTTGTTGCACCAGTTTTCCCACATTAGGTTTTTTCGGGGACGTCTGTCCAAAAACAGTGGTGTCCCATGTGATATTCTTTTCTTTTGCTCATTTTCTTGTGTCCGCATATTAATTAATTAAGTGAAGGTTGTAGCAGTAATTACTTCGGTATTTACAGAAGGAATCAGTAAATAACTTGTTCATTTTTTAATAACAAGTAGGAGAAGTAACTTCAGTTGGCTGCAATAGGATTCCGGACTTGAAATTTTTACATGGTATCAGAGCGTTGTAGGTGAAACAGGAAGAGCAGAGCCAGCGCTGAGCAGGAGGCCGAATAGCTACAGAAAGTAGCAGTTTGAATCCCCAGAGGGATTGCGCAGTCCAGGCCAAAAGGGCTGAAGTTTCACGGAAAGTCTCTCTCTGAGTGAGTCGACAGAGAGGTAGGACTTCAAGATCGAGATTCTGTCGAGCCAGAGGGAACATTGCATAGCTGGTGGGATGCAATTTTTCTGCAGGCAATTTGCTGGGCAAAAAAATCGTCAGAAGAGAGAGAACAAGCACAGTGAAGGAATTTTCTTCCTCGGGGAATTCTATTTTTTGAGATCTTAGCAACAGATCCGAGTGGCAGATCTACAATCTCCAGCAAGGAGTGCATAAACCAGTCTAGTACTGCGCAGAGGAGAAAGAGAGGAAGAAGATTCGACATTTTCTTTTTGGTAGAAATGGCAACTCACGAGCTTCGAGGTCAGGACCAGCTAGAGGGAGCCTCCAACTACGTGATCTAGAAGGCAAGAATCACATGCCTTCTAGATGAGTACGATCTCAAGCTTTTTGTGACTAGTATGGTAGCTATCCCTGCAGATACAGATCCGCTGAAGAAGTACAAGGCTAATATGGAGAAAGGCTAAAAGGTTGCTCCTTGATGGAGTTAAAGATCACATAGTGTCCCACATAGCCGGCAAGGACACAGTTAGGCAAATGTGGGAAGCCTCGACAGCGTTGTATGAAGGATATTACAAGTAGCAGAAGATGTACTTAGAGCAAAAACTAAGGATGTTGCAAATGCAAAAGGGGGAGCGTATTGTTTCGTTCCTGTCTAGGCTTCAGGAAACTCATGATCAGCTAGCAGACGTGGGGTCCACCCCTTCTACAATAATGCTGAGACTGGCCCTTAACGCAATCACAGAAGAATGGTAGGTTTTCGTCCAGAGTATCCTGGGCAGAGAAACCTTGTCGAAATGGGAAGAGATGTGGGTTGCTCTTCAACAAGAAGCATTAAGGAGGGACCTAGTCAAGTGCAGCAGTGGGTCAAAGACAAAGGAGGAGGAGGAAAATGCAATCGTTGCATCCAAGGGGCAGCAGGAGCAGCGGATATGAAAGAAGGATGTCTCAAAGATAAAGTGCTTCAGGTGTGGTGAACTTGGTCACTACGCTACCTAGTGTCCTTTGAAGAAAAAGGACAAGGACGAGAAGCACGATCCAAAGGTTGTGTCCGCAAAGATCAAGGAGGACAATGTTCCACCAAGTCCCCCTAGAGGAGGGAGCGAGGGGGGCGAGGGAGCGTGGGAGCGGCCTATGTAAAAGCTCCCTACCAATTTTCAAGAAACGTGGGGGGACGTCGGGGTCATAAAAATTATAAAATATAAAAATATATGATATATCATTGAAAATTTAATATTTATAACATAACTGTATTTTTGCAAGGAATGTATATACAGTCATCGTACACTTACATCATGAAAGATAAATCATAAATGATAAAATTATAAATCGATGAATGATGAATCATATAACTGAAACAAATTTAAAAATTAAAACTTAAAACATACATCATACAATCATACATGTAACTTTGTAAGTTTGTAATTGTATAATCATTAATGTAACTACTAACAATGTACAATGAAAATAAAGTTTAAGATATCATATGACATATTATATCAAGATTCAAAATAAAGTTTAAACTGAAGTTTACAACTCAAGTTTGAAACATAAAACTTAAAAGCAAATAAGTTATGTCTGAAACATAAAACATAAAACATAACATATGAATATCAAATGATATCATCATAATGATAAATGAGCATAAATGCTCAAGGTAATGCCCCACTAGTCTCTGCATCCAGATGCTGCACGAATATATCAGGATCAACCATGTCACCATCTGAATCAGAATCACTTGGATTCTCAAACATGCTAAGTGGCACAGCAACTTTTAACACGAAACCATAAAATAAAACAATGAACAAACTTTTAATACAAATAAAATTTTCACCTGAAAAAAAATTTGTTTATTTGTTTATTTTTTTCATTTAAAAAATAGTTTATTTCAATTTCGGCCCCTCACGCCCCCCTTAGTTTCCTAATTTTTGGGGGCGTGGGGAAACGCCCCCTAGAAGTCCCTAAGACCCGGAGCGTGAGAGGGCGAGGAATCTAGACCCCTAGGTGGGGGGGGGCGAGACTCCCTGTAACACTGGAGGAGGATGAGTATGCCATGAGCGCCCACACATTTCCAGGAGGGAAATGGGGCGATATTCAGCTATAAGTTCACAAGAACTTCAGTTAGGCAGGATCCTTGAGGAGTCCACCTCTTGGATCATGACCTTGCTACGGGTGCCCAAGATCAGTAATAGCAGTCTGGAGGAGTTTCAGGCAGTGTAAAGGAGTATTGGAGCGACAGATGCAGTAGTTAGCAACGCTACAATCTGAGTAGCGCAATGCAAATTTGTAGCAGTGCAGAGCAGCAGCAGCGTAGTACTTCAAAGGAACAACGTGGGACTAGCAGCAGTTAGAGTTGCTGCAGTGCAGAGTAGCAACAGCGTAGCGCTTCAGAGGGACAGCGTGGGACTAGCAACAGTCAGAGTTTCAGCATCGAGATGTATCCATACTAAGTTGCAGTGCAGAGTTAGCAGTGGTAGTGCTAGCAGCAGATGCAGCATTAGAGAGGGAGCTGCAGTATGGATGTAGTGTTGATCATGACAGGGTCAGCAGCAGAGCAGGCAGCAGCAACACAGTAGTTGGTGGATAGCATGTCAGACATCAGCAGCACAGACGGAGATGTTGTAGAGTCAGAGCAATGTGCAGCAGGGCATATTTTCTAGAGCACATTCATTGCTAAGAGGGAGTGTTGATTTCTGGTAGCATCGGATGTGCTCTAAGTCTCAAACTTAGTGGAGAAGCTTAGACACATGTATTCCAGATAGCCCAGAAATTGTTTGGGGAAATTCCACACGGATTGTCTTTTATTGAGAAAATTAATTATTTTAAAGTGACCCTAAGCCTAAACTTATGAAAATAAAATAATTAAAGTGAATTAATAGAATATGGGTGTGAATGTTCTAGAAAAAGAAGATCAAGTCAAGATGTAATCTTAGTCGTTGATTGGAGATCTAATCTCGATCGTTGAAGTCTCAACGAGAAGACTATAAAGAAGGCTTGAGGGTCATTTGGAAAAACACACCGAGAGATCAAGAGATCGAATTTTCTAAAGGAGCAGTGCTCAGAGGAAAACTTTGATTGAGAGATTCTCACGCGGTTGAGGGGTAGAGACAGTTTTGGTCGAAGGATCTTCTCCGTGGCCAAGAATACTCAGCATAGAGGCAGAGAAAGATGCAAAGGAAGCAGCACAAAGCCCAGAGAGGGTGACGCAGGGCCACGAAGGCCACACGCAAAGGCAGCGCAGTATTACGAGCAAAAGTCTAAGTTTCAGCTGGGAGATCAAAGTTCTGAGCCGAGAGGGCTAGAATCGAGATTTCTGAGGGTTGAACAATTCAGCAGAGGAGGTGACGCGGTCCTTCAAAGGTCCCCACGTAGGCCTACGCAATTACTGCACAGAGGGTGTTGGGGGTTCGTCAGTTCAGCTACCGGATCACAGCCGGGATTAGCATAGTGAGGTAATCTCACAATTTTTCTTTTGTCGAGTGATATTCTTTGTACTGGATTTCCAGAAAGGCATCCAGAGATTGCATTTAGATATAACTGATGCTTAATAAATAAACCCTCAAATCTGTTGCACTAGTTTTCCCACATAGGGTTTTTCTGGGGATGTTTGTCCAAAAACAACAGTGTCATGTGTGATACTCTTTTATGTTGCTCAGTTTCTTGTTTCCGCATATTAATTAATTAAGTGAAGGTTGTAGCAGTAATTACTTCAGTGTTTACAGAATAAATCAATAAATAACTTGTTCATATTTTAATAACAAGTAGGAGAAGTAACTTCAGTTGGCTGCAGTAGGATTCCGGACTTGGAATTTTCACAAAGGGGACCCCACTACATTTCATTTTTGACAATGGGGGCCAGGTAATCAAGAGATTGAAACTACCGATAGTGCCACACTCCCAACCATACACCATTGGTTGGTTGAGCTATGGAAGAGACATTTGTGTCATCTAGCAATGCCACTAGTACTACGACATCAAGCCCTTCAAAGATGAGGCACTATGTGATGTTGTTCCACTTGAAATTTGTGATGTTCTTCTATGACAATCTTATATGTGGAAAAGTTATGCTTTTTATGAGTCTCGACCCCGTGGTGTCATTGTTACTCTGGGGATCAACTTTACAAGATACCAAAGGTAGTTCATTAATCTTAGCAAAACAATGCCAAGTAGTCTTTCATACTTCCAAGTTTGTCCTCTTCATGGTTTAGCCAAAAGGATAACAAAAGGTTAGTGCGAC
Source organism: Pinus albicaulis (assembly GCA_034641835.2). Lineage (NCBI taxonomy): Eukaryota > Viridiplantae > Streptophyta > Pinopsida > Pinales > Pinaceae > Pinus > Pinus albicaulis. The sequence continues at coordinate 14,529 of JAXQQM020078245.1, read as the reverse complement.
CATTGTAGCTTCAGCACAAGCTCTCTCTATAGAACATAAACATGTGGACAAACTCGTAGAAGGGTCTAGAGACATATTAACCTCATGTACAAGGGCGTACCTACACTTCCAGGTCAAACATCTACATACATGGAATGATAGCCTTATATATGCTCAGCATGGCTATAACAGAGCTCTCCGCAACTCTATTGGCCATAGTTATTTTCAGACGTGTTCGAATTTCTAGCTAGCAGCGCCCATCAATGTCACTCTTCTAATTGCATCGTCACCACCGTGTTTCCCCCCATGCTCAAGCCAAAGCAGATCAATTACCCTAAATTGTTGAATGTATCCAACACCTATAACAATAGGTTCATGATGCCCTATAAAAGCCAATGCTAAGTACAAACAACAACATGACCAAGTTCTGGTTCCACACAAGTTTCAGGCTATTGTGGATCGAATCATGGACACAAAGACAAAGGACATCTACTAGTAAAACATACAACTCTACCAGGTTGTCAAATTAGGATAGCTTCTTCATTAAGGCAAGTGGCTCATTGGGAGCAAAATTCAGTAGAAGTTTATCCATCTTAATGGAACATGATGCAATGGGGACCATTGCTTCCTAAGGGGGTGAGAACTAATCCAAGTGGAAACCAATAGCTATCCACCTTTTCCATCAAATCAATACTGTTAATATTTAATTTTTACTAGATTTCACAACTATGAGATTACCTGTCTAATGTTTAACCCTTGTAATATGGTTTGAGTGAAAATTGGTGACTATCCACCTTTTCCATCGAATCAATATGGTTAATATTGGATTTTTTCCAATCATGCGTTACACGCCCATGGATTTGACAAACCATGGTAATTCCCTATCGTATTCATCGTTGGCATTCACCATGGTATTTAAATATGATATCCACCCATGGTATTTAATAATAAAGCGAATAATGTGAGTGCATATTAACTCCAAAGTGAAATGGCACATGTAAAGAATATAAATACAATCTTCACCTTTGTAAAAACGATGAACTTTTCTCATGATGTAGCATTATGACATTTTTACCATTTAATAAAAAGAATAAAGGTCTTTTCATATTTTTGTTTCTTCTACATTTTTTGCATGCATTTTAATGTATTCTATTGTTGATACTTTCTCTACATTATTTCTACACATTTTTGACATATTCTATTGTCAATATTTTGTCTCATGCCTCAAGCAGCCCGGATCAAATTGTGGGGTAGCATGACCATGCATGTTCCACCACTCCTTGATGAACAATGTTTCACCATTTGTTTTATCGAGATCCTCATCATTAGTATCATCCTTCATTCTCTGCCTCTTGTCTAGCCTTTGCCTCTACCTTGATCCTCTTAGGGTATTAGTTGACACCACCCAATTTAAATGAAATTTCCTAATCCAAGCTTTAAAATATGGTAGAAAAAGCTTAACATGCATGATCAGTGGTTTTGGTTTGAGTGAAAGGTACATTTTTGCTGAAGCCATGACAAAGCAGTTCAAGAATCAACACCATCAACATTAGGATACATATAGGGCTTGGTGTTCTTGATTAAATGCCAATCACATACCCTCATACGTGATAAAACCCAAGGAAAATGTCACAAACCCATCAATCTTGAAATCCTAAAAATTATAAAGCCTACTGAATTTTGAATGGAATATAAACTTCTACTTTCTTCCAATGGAGACTAGTGATATTGGAACAAATTTTAAACATTATAAAACAATTAATGGTATTACTAAAAATTTAAGTAAAAGGATAAAAAGAAAAGATAAAGGAATTGCCAACTTAAAGGAAAGATAAAAGAAATGTCAACTAGATAAAAAGGAAAGACAATGAAAATGTCAACTTAAAGGAAAGATGAATGAAATGTCAACTTTTACTTGAAAATTTAACATTACCATTAGGCAACGTCGAGGGAGCATGGCTAGAGTGTAGAGGGAGCAGGGCTCGAAGCTTTGGGAGTGCCGGTCCCAAATTGGCAAGGAACTTGCCTAAAAAGTCTAGAGTGCACTCTCAGATATTGGGAGCGTACTCCTAGGGGCGCTCCCTGAGAATACCAAGTCGGAGTGCAATTCCAGTGCCACAGTGCGGAAGATGCTTTTGGCAACCTTGATTAGGAGTAAAGTAGGAAATGGAAATGGAATATCCAAATTTAGTGCTCTTTTTTCCTAAGCAAATTTTATTAATTCTCTTCTTAGAATCTTTCATATGCTAAACTAAATCTCCTTTTAAATTAAAAATAAAAGATCAAATATTAAGCCTAAAATTATATGGAATATTTGAAACTAAAACTTCATGTTGTCACTAAAGGAGAAGCAACAAAAGGAATGCAAATCCAATATAACATAACTAAAATTAATCTGCAAAAATTATTTTTAAGCCATTTTAAGAACAATTGTAAAACTTTAGGTTATTTTTGCTTTTGGAATACAGTTTGATAATTATTGGTAAGATAAGATAATTTTTTGAAGTGGGTGTAGCAATTTCATATAATTCTTTAACTATGTTGCACAAGTTTCAGGTACACAGGTACTTCGGGTACGAGGGGACAAGTATCTGGAACAGCTAGAAGCTTTGCCCAAATTTATAGGAAATGTCAAGTTGGGAGCGGAAATAATATAATATATTAAAATATAATATATACTAAAAATAAAAATAAAATAATTTATTTATTTCCATCCAAAACTTGCCAATTAAATTCCATCCTACGGATTTGATCTTGCAATGAAATACGTAAAAGATTGAACTTTGAAATGCTTAAAAAAAAATCAAAATATTAATCCATCAACAACTTGCCAATGAAATTCCTTGCCGGTAAAGAAACATGTGGAACTCCTAAACCAAAAAAAAGGTTATTATTACTTGATTATTATGTGATTTCATGCAACGCTATATTATATTCAATTTCGAAATTCAAGTTTGGAAATTTATAAAATGAAATTGACTAACACACTACTCTTTCTCTTTCTGACCATCATTTAATTTGTTGAATCTTATCATTAAAGCTTCAAGATAGGCTTCAAGAAAGTAGACTTATTTGCAATTGTTGAACTTCAAGATTTGCAACAAAAGTTATCAAGGAATGACTGGCAACTGTATATATTTTGTTGAGATCTTTGCTAGATTTCCACATCTTTGTTGCTTTACCGAGCCCATGCAATCCAGCCGCCTGACCTATCATGTATCACTAAGAAAATAAACAAATGGTACCTTCTCTACTCAAATAGGTACCCGAAACGTCAGAATTTGTTGTAGTGAAGCTCCCGAAAAGCTCCAAAGTACCCTTTGAAGCTCCTGACGATTTTGGAAAGTTTCCTACCAACTCCCAAGCTCCCAGGAGTGCGGAGCATGGGGTACGTGCTCTCCAATGGTTGGGAGCAGTACCCGTGTTACCATGTTCTTTAAACAAACAACATATCCTATTTAAATGAATGAATTGGTGAGAAAGAATTCCCAAAGATGGTTGTAACAGTCACTTGGTTTGTGTTCAATTTGATCAAAATCATCAAAACAAAATAAATCTGATAAAATTCAACATTATAAACATCAAATTGATATATGAAATCCTTAAGAACATGTAACCTCTTAAAAAAAAATATCTATAAATTCTTAACCACTAAATCTATCGAAGCTTTATATATTTCATATACATTTATTTAAGGTAAATGTAAAATAAATGTGAGTATCAGGTCCTATGTTCAAATCTCTGGCTATGCAGTTCACCTAGAAGTTATAGTGGTAGTATTCAAAATTGACCCCATATCACTTGAGTACACATAGACCATTCTACTATACATTAGAAGTAAATAAAAATAAAAATTATAATGTAATGTGTAACAGCGCTTTTTGGCTAACGCTTTTGTAACTATAATGGTGAATTTGTAATTCATGTAAATATTGTGGAAATGTAAACACAATGACTGGATGTAAGGAGTAGACATAGATTTAGAGTTTGGGGAGAGGAGTTGCCTGGGAATTGGTTTACTTAGGCTATTCATTTAATAGCCACCAATTTTCTTGACTGGGTTTAATGGCCAATGTGGCAAGCGGGGAGGTGGAGTATGGACTTTCTAAATGGAGGACAAGCCCGTACCACCTCTATCTCCTTGTGAGTTTCATGGTGTGGTCAACACGCAAACAACAACAATAAGCATTCAAATAGACAAGGAGGAAAAAAATTCCCAACTACACACTGGAATCAAGAGTGGTTGATTTTTGGCAAGGATCACAGACACAGGATGGTATGTTGTGGGTGCTTGTATGCCAAGTTAGGCATACAAGGATTACGAGTGAAATCATGGGGCAGAGGAAGGGCATTGGAACAAGTGTTTGTGCAAGAGTGGGAGCACACTAAAGAGCGTGGTTGAAGAGGAAGAAACAAGTGGAGACACAAAGTATTCTGGAGCCCTGTCAGCCCTGTCGGGTCAAGCAGGTGGAAACTCAGTGTACTCTAGATCCCTAGTTGGCAAAGGATAAACTATGTGTGTTTCTAATATCTGCAGGATTAGCAGATGCACATCAGTGTGTGTTGGATTCGTCGTTGAATAGGTGGAGACATTGGAGGATATAATCCTGAACTGAGTGGGTGGAGATGGGGTCTCTAGATTTCTGTGTGATGGGTTTTAACTTATGTCAATTAAAAATAAGGAAAAAGTATTTTTCCCAGTTTTTACAATGATCTTTATTATTTTCAATCTGGAAGTCACTAATATGAGAAAAAATGGACTACAATTGAACAATTTCAAATGATCTAATCTATGTAGATCATATATCACAAAATGAATTGATCATATGATCAACTAATTAACGGATCAACTCAACTTGTCATAAGATGGATGCAAAGATTCATCTTCTAATTTCTTCTCTTCATGAAAAAAAAAAATAGCGAGGTAAAAGAATCGAGAAATTAGAATGGATTCAAATCAATGGAATTGGAGAAAATAGATCAGTCTGTTCGGGAACGAACTTGGGTGGGGATAGAGGGACTTGAACCCTCACGGTCTATAAAACCAACGGATTTTCCTCTAGTGCATTGGCATCAATTGAATTCCCTTGAGCACTTACTCTTCAGACTCTAAATTTGGCTCAGATGTAGTCACCTGCAAGAAATATTGCAGTGTAACTAGCCTACAGTTGAGTGGAGAGTAAACGTCCCTCTCAATTTGTATAAAAAAATCAAAAACATCTAACAATTAGACTGCTTCCATTCTCAATACTTAAAAACTTAAAAATCAATACTGGAGGAGAGGAATCTTTCTGAGATAAAAACTAACAAACTAATGCAAGTGCGTGTTTGGTATCTAGCATCTAAACAATTATAAAACTCAAACAAGAAGTCAACAATAAATACTATAATAAGTAAACATGGTTCCATTTTATACATAAATTTGCTTTTGCAATATGTCTAATAGCTCAAATCGATATAAACAAACGTAGGGCCTGTAAGAATAAGATGTAATATATTACTAAATATGCTTGGAAATTCTAAAAGTTATGGATATGCGCATTTAAGAACATAGTAATATAATTGAGACCACTTGGCAGATCCTTTTCCTTAATGTGAACTAAAATTGCACACCTGAAATAACCTTCTTGGAAACTTACCCTTCTCCGAAGAGGAATAGTTAACAAATCTATGAACATGGGAATCAAAAGACAACCAATAACACGAAAACAAAGATCTATCCAGAGAAAATTAAACGAAATAAACTATTCCACAGAAATACAAACAGTTCAGTAAATTTTAATACAAACAGAAATTGTGATATGGAATAGGGAAATTGACCAGTGGGCATGAAGAGTGCAGTAACGTTGTCTGCCATTACATTTTCTAAATTAGAATGATTTAGAATGATTCTAAGTCAGTTTATCTGTGTTAAAATCGACCTATGGTTTGTTTATTTTAATTTCTTTAAGATTGAAAATAACCTACTTCAAATCGAAAATATGCACATGGTGTTGTAAATATTGATGTGGACATGATGTTGCAAATACTGACTTTAAATAAAAAAACCAAAAGAGTGTGACTTCATTGGTGCAAGCAAGAACCTGTGTAGAGCAATTCCCAGGGTAGCTCTAAACTGGAAGGTCCAAGCTGCTTCAGATCTTTCTGAACTTTTCGAAGTGGACTCCACAGAAAATGTTACGAGAGGAAAATACCCTATCGCTTATACTTCGATGCTCGTACTCAGGTCCTCGCGTCAGTTTATTTTACTGGAATTTCTCCTACTATTTAGGGCAAACTGGAAATAAAATTAAAACGCCAAATATGCTCTGTCGGGCATGGCGAATGGGAATTTTGGACCTAGTGAACGAAAGAATTTGTATTCCAAACCCTGTTTTTACTTCTTTAGTCTTACTCATTTCCCACATTTTTCCTACTCCACGCTTCTACTCATATTTTTCTTCTCCTTGCTGCGTAGAGCCGTGGTCTGGAAACAAGGCACGCAAACCTCTGCTCAGATATTTGTCTTCCATTCCCCCTTGCTGCGTACAGCCGTGGTCTAAAACCAAGGCACGAGGGTTTGCGCAGATTATAGGAGCGGAGGCGTGCTCTCCAGTCCAGGTAATCATGGGACAGGGAGATGCCTTTTCCGCCCGAGACCTTTTTTAGTTGAAGTTTTTGAGCTCATCTCCTTGGTGAGGCAAAGAATAATACCATAAAAAACAATTTTGTAAATTTAAGTTATAGTTATTAAATTTTATGATTTTGAGTGTTTTAAAAGTTTTTGGATTTTTGATCGAATCTATTTCTATCATCAAAATTTAAACACAATTATTACAAGATTTTTTAAAAATAATTGCATAAGAGCAATTCTTCCACCTCTAACAACTCCCCATAAAATATTCTCAAAGATGATTGTGTATTATTCTTGATAAAATACAATATTTTGAAGTAGAAAAATAATGATAGAACATACCCTTTTCATGTATAGTATATTATGTAATTTTAACATTGCTAAAAGTAAATAGAGTTAATTAATATATGATAATTTTCCTATTAATTAAAAAAAATATAGAAGATTGTAATAATGAAATCTTTAGTTAGGATAAATAAAAACTAAAAGTAAGTTAAATTTGATAAGATTTTTAAATCAAAATTAATATTTTGAATTAAACTTAAATAAGATATTTTTAGGTTTATGGGGTTTTAGATAGACAGTGATATATTAAATATGATGAAGATGTAATCCTACTAAGCTTTAAAAAAAAAGATATTTTTAGATAAAAAATAAAATTTGAGTTTAATTATATTAAAAATATTATATTTATTAGGATTTTTAATTTTAATTTTGTTTCTCTTAAAACATATATAGTAACAAATCAAAACTAAAGGTCTGAAAAATTCCACCAAGAACATACAACCAAATCATCTATCCAAAATTAACATTTTACAAATTAAATATTTAAATGCAGATATCTGTAATTTATAGCTAGCTTGGGGAAATCCAAGGTTAAGCATAGCTTGCAAAAGTCCAAAGTTGAGCCAGTTTCATTTTAACTCCCACTCGCAATCTCCAACAAGATCCTAAACCTAGTTTTCAATAACAAACAAGGAAAACACAATAGGGGTTGAATATCCACCCAACTAATGCAACCACCTTCTCAAGTGTGGCCCCTCAAGTAGGGCTCAAGGTCAATGAGGATAGGAACAACAAACTCACACTTTTCCCAAGATTTTCATCCAAGTTCTTGAATGACTAAATCAATAGATTACAATCAATTCAGCATAAGTGTAATGGAGAAGTTCTTGAGCATACACCTACAAATTCAATGGGATTATGGGGTGTCAAGATATTATTACCACCTTCAACAAGTGATCACACTCACACTTTTGTGATGCCTTCCTTCATGCAAAGATCTTACTACCATCTTCAACCTATAGTGGAGAGGTTCTTGAACATTTACATACAAATTCAATGGGATTATGGGGTGTAAAGATATTATTACCACCTTCAACAAGTGATCACACGCACACTTTTGTGGTGCCTTCTTTCATGCAAAGATCTTACTACCATCTTCAACTAGTTATCTCATCCATATAGTAATTGTATCCTATTTTGCAAGGATCTTACCACCACCTTTAACTAGTGATCACAATGGGTAGGCCATGTTTTTTATAGTCCATCTTAATGTAGCATTTTCCCCAAGGTTGCCTCTTTGTTTGCCCCTTATTCATTCAATAGTGAATTTGGGCTTGAGGGCTATTTTCCAAGTATCTAAAGCAAGATAAAATTAAAATGCAATAGGAGTCCCCTTCAACCTATTTATTGAAGTAATCATTGGAGATCATTGTTACAAGTGTTTAGGGAAGCTTCCTCGGTACTAGATTAGATAGTCATCCTAATTGAGAAAATAGTCATTCTCTTGAGTGCATTTCCCCATGTACAATAAGATCTCAACCTCCTAGTGATTCTTCCATAAACACTTGCAACAAGAATATCATAATTATTTTGACTATAATATGAAACCTATGAATGATAACACATCATACACTTTCAATAAAATATGAAACCAATTAATAGAAAGATATCCAATACATATATAGATTATCAACCATAATATACAATTACTCAATTATCAATTGTATTATAAATCCCATTGAAAAAAAGGAATTCATTATATATCTTAATAAGTTATCATTTTTATCTAAAATGTTGATCACTGAATATATGGATTTCAAAATCAAACATTGTGATGGAGACGAAACCTTTTCCAAATACATTTAATAAGGGCCAAAATTTTGTTTGTTGGCTCCATTTTGAATGGGGAAATCTTGAGAAGGGAGAGAAATATTTCTCATTTTTCTGTATCTTAATTTTGTTTCATATATATATAACATTAAAAAAAGAGATACTTGATATAAATATGCATCATATCAAATCATTTAATATATGTATGTGCATTATTAAATATAATATGGGATATTATAAAAAAAAATGAGTAGGTTATTTGTTAGATTTTTTTGGAAGGTTTTCTAGCTTAGTTAAAATTGAATGTTTCACAATCCGAATGTCCCAAAAGTTTTTCAAGATACTAAATTTAATATGCAGTCAAAAACTTATTTAAAAAACATTGGATTTTGGCAAAAATCTCCAAAAAAAAAATACAATAATTAAACAACCTCTAAAAAAAACACCCTATATAAATACACACCATATCAAATCTTTTGACATAGGTTAAAGAAAAACTTCTTTATATTATAAGATATCAAATCATAAATTTCTTTATTATCTCTTTTTCCCCAAAATTTACATACATCCTTATAGCATCAATCATATTAAAGAAAAATATCAGATTATTATAAAATATTGAATCATAAATATAATTATCACTCTATATTTTTCTAAATTTTATTTCTATTAAACATCACAAATTTTATGTAGAGACATTAAAATATATTTAATATCACTAAAAAGATTATAATAAATAGATCACAAAAGTCAAAATTCGTAAAAATATGAATCGTTCTATAAAATTATAAAACATATTTTCATGAATTTTATAAAATGAAAAATTCTAATAAATAGATGACACAATCAAAATTCACAAAAATATGAGTCACTCCATAAAATTATGAAACTTTTGTCTTTCTGAATTTTATAAAATGATACATGAAAACTTTCCTGATAAAATTTCAGTTTTAAGAACCTTGGATTAAAAAAAATCAAAACAAAATCCAAAAACAATTAAATTGATTAATTTCACTGAAAAAAATTATTAAATAGATCACACAAGTCAAATTCATATACTTCACAGAAGTTTGAAAGACTAAATTCTAAAAGCATTTTTCAAATATTTGAATAAATTATTTATCACCATGAATTGAACTGAGAAAGAAAAAGAAAATAGCTTACATTAACACCGACCAAACTATATATAGTTTACAAGTATTGAAAATGTGAATGATTACTTCTTTTTTTTTTCAGAGGAAAAAAAACGTTGGTATATTAGGGTAAAATATAACAGTCCATATACATGAATTAAATCACAGCTGTGAGAACAGCATGTGAAAGGCTTAGAAAATATCCAAAACTACAATCATGTAAACTCCATCATCGGAGTCCATGATGTAAAATGGCAAACAGCATTACGGGTGGAAAAACCATCCCCATTCACAATATCCAGTGCATCCCTGATACATTAGTATACATGACATAAAAGATTCATCGAAGCATGTATCAAAAGGATGTAAGAAGACCAGCAATAACAGAAGTGAAAGAAAGTTCATGAAGTATGATAAAAGATAGAAAAGGATCGATACAGGTAGCCCTGTATGCCAAAAACCAGCATATGTATAGGAATATTAGGATAATAACGCCGGATGATGATGTGTATAATAGCCGGCTCGCCTGGAGATGAAAACCTGCAGCATCATCTATCAAAGCATGCTTGAAGAAACATTGCAAAGAGCAGCCTATATATATTGAAAATGAGGAAAACGACTCCAGAATGATGAGGTGTGTATAAGCCGGCTCGCCTGGTGAAGAAAACGTGCAGTATCAGCTCCCAAAAATACGTGTAGTAACCCATTCCATATATTTCCAGCGCCGGCTCATAAGGAGAGACCCTATGTACCATGCGCAGCGCCACGACTGAAAAGTAATTCTTCATATGAAAACCGAACTGTATCAAAAACCAAGAGGTCCGTCATAGATAGAGTATATCGAACATAAATCAGCAAGCGGTTGAGCGATCCAAATGGCCACCGGTGCAAAAAGTGAAGTAGAGAGCATATGGATGACATCCGCACTGATATACTATGGAAAATAGCAGTAAGAAAAAAGTAGAAAAACATAGTAGAAAGGAGAATAAAATAGCATCATGGAATTGGAATCACAGTTGACCTTTGCTGCACCCCATCAACAAACTGTAGAAAATGCATCTGGCCAAAATCTGAAGAAATGCCTTTTTTGGATAATTTATCCGCCCTGGAATTATTCTCCCTGTAGATGTGAGTAATAGGAGGTTTATCCATTTTCTGCCACATGTGCAGAGTCCTCTGCTTCCACCCCCTCAGATTTGGAATAGTAATATCACATTTGCCTTGAATCCAATCAATTACAAGCTTAGAATCCCCATAGAAGTTAGGATGTTGTAAATGATAAAAGGTAGCTATGAGGAAACTGCCCCAGAGTGCCATAATTTCTGCTTTATTGTTGGTACCAGCACCTCCATTCCAATATGCATGTATCCTCTCGTTTCTTGTTATTTTAACCCAAACTCCACATCCAATGATACCTTCCTTAGATGCCCCGTCAAAGAAAATGGCCGGGAGTTTTATTTCATGGGGTCCATATCTGATAGATCTGTCTGGCAATAACAAAGGGGGATCATTCCAATCCAGTAACCAGGTCTCAATGTTGGACACAATATTGTGAGGAAGAAAAGGCCTGTTTTCGAAAATGAGATAGTTCCTACCATTCCAAACTTCCCATATGAGATAGAAGGGGAGTGACTTGTACTTGCCATTAAGCTTATCCCATTCCCTAACTGTCGATATAAAATCCATAGGAGCCCAGTTCGGATTGGATAAGTGGGGAAGAAAAGTTCTCCATATGTGTAAGATGACCGGGCAGGAAAAGAATAGGTGCTGTATGCTTTCCTCCTGTGTGCAGCATATAGGACATCTATTTGGTCCTTGCATACCCCTTCTGCATAGATTATCCCACGTCATTATCTTATCTCTCCAGACTAACCATCCTAATAGTATGATCTTAATGGGGATTTTGCGCTTCCAAAAAGGGGAGAAAATCTTTGAAGTGGACCCCTTTGCCTCCGTGTAGACCAGAAACCTGTAAGCATCTTTAACCATGATGGATTCATTCTTCATCGGGCCATACCAAATGATTTTATCACCTCCCAGCGATCTACAGAAACCCGCAGCTTTGAAAGATGTAATCAGAATATTACAGCATTTATTACGCAAATTATTACTTGAAATCAGAATATTTGATTATTCAGCATCGCACACAAATTATTTTGAATACTCCAAACGCAATCAGCCCATTATTACCAAAATTGCAATTTGTATCATCGCAACTCCCACACTGCTCATGAAATCGCTGCAGAGGCCGCTTCCGTCGCTGATAAACAGTAAAGCGAAGGCGCCTGCAAACAGAGAGAGGTAAACGAGGAGAGTCCAGCAAGTGAAACCGGTGGGAAGCAACTCCAATATCTTCTTAATGACGGCTTTCGTGACCTCTTTCATCATCTCTGAGAGGAGACTATTAATGGTTTCTTTCAGACGTTCTGCCATTTCTCTGAAACAAGCGCAATAAAGAGACTGTATTGTTATTCCATCATATAAGGGCTGTGAGGTTCAAGCCCTCACTGTGAGATTCCATCATAAGCGCAATAAAGAGACTGTATTGTTATTCCATCATATAAGGGCTGTGGGGCTTGACCCGCTGTGAGGCCTTGTCATCCAACCTTGTGGCAAAGCCCCAAGGAAAGTGACCGGCCTGCCTCCTGCTTATACCACCTTGAAGCACTTTTTATATGATGGATTAACAACACCTTATTATAATTTTTCCCCATGCAATATCCTTTTATTTTTATTTTTATTTTTTCAGTAAAATTATTTTTGTGAAAATAATTTTTTCCCATGCATTATCTTTCTTTTTCTTTTTTTTTTTCTTTTTTTTTCAATAAGATTATTTTTTGAAAATTTTTTATTAATATGTTTTTATTAAGGTGATGATTTCATTCTGAGGATGATTTTTTGAAATTTGGTGAAGGAATCAGATCATGGGAGAGTGTTTAATATTTTTTTTTAGTGGAAATGGATTCAACACCATCAAAAACCCCTAGGGCACCAAAAATTTAAAGCTTGACAATTGTAACTTGGATTTCCAAAAAAACCTGGCAATTCATCAAAATCATGCTGGATTTTCCATTCTTTTCCGAGCAAAAATGTAGCCTCATTAGACTACTCTTATTATTATTATTATTATTATTAGTTTAGTAATATAAATTAATTAGTTGATTAATGTCAATAGGTCCACTATAGTTAAAATTTGATCCTCCTACAATTAAGTGAACTTTCTTTAATCTACTTTTTATTTATTTTTGTCAATCAGCGACTTTCATTAATTCATAAACATATTACATTTTTTAGCAGCTTTGTCAAAAATGTTGTAGCCTCACTCCAACCAGATTTGTTGGCTAGCAAAAACAAGCAAAAGGTGTGAGATAACAACAAAACAAAACTATTATTCTACATATCAACAACCCATAAGGCCCAAAACTTAGCAAAATAAAGAAAATAACGAGTCCTCTTCATCATTCTTGAGCATTGTTTGGTTTCAGAGTTGCATTTTTACCCTCACCTTGTGGTGGAAAGCATCATGCACATGAGACTCCATATGCACCATACATCCCTCAAAGCTATCCATTTTTTCCTGAAGGTGTTTCTAGCTTCTGCAAAGGGACTCTTGGCGGTCCATGATATGCCACTAGTTATGTTGGATGTCATTGAGAAAACTAATCACCTTGTTGTGGTCGTTGTGTCATTGTTAAGCGTGTTGTTTGATGTATGCATGTATAACCTGAATTTGAGCTTTTAGAAAGTCAAAAGGTGGCCATGGATCAACCCGCCTAGAAGAGTCTCTAAATGGATGGTCAATGTCACCCGCATTAGAGAAATTTTGAGGTCAAAATAGGCCTCAAAACAAAAATGTACAACAAAAATCAACTTTATAAGAACCAATAGGATTCAATATGATGATGTCAACCATGGGGGATGATTCACCATTTTTGGAGTAAATGTAATCATCTCTCCCATATCTACCTAGTTTCACCGGCCTGTCAGGGTCAACATTAGAGGAGGAGCTACTATGACATGACCCAACCTCCTAGATTCCATTGAGGAAGTGGGGTCGAGTGCGGAAAACAAATTGACCTCTCATCACATCCTACAGGAAGTGGGGTCGAGTGCGGAAAACAAATTGACCTCTCATCACATCCTACAGGGGCTACTGGTCACTAAGAGGTTGAGTAACCACCCCATGTGGAAAAAACCTAAGTTGGACACCTGTTTTGTTGACCGGGACTCCCATTTGCATGCACAAGCCTACAAGCCAGTGACTGTAACCCTTCGGTTGGATGCATAACACTTCCTCCAAGTGACTGCAACCCAGATTTCCTAGTTATGAGGGTGCGGTTCTAGAATCTTGACCACCTTTTCAAGGCTATTCTCTAGACTACTGCCCAGAACTTGATGAGACTTTCCAAAATAATAAATGGCACAAGGACAAATCCTTTAACAAAAAACTTGATCAAGGACTTGACCTAACCTGGCCTAACCATGACAAACATTTCGTCAAACATATGGCGAACATGAAATCTACATGTTATGAATGCATATTTGAACAGAGAGATCTTATACTTATCTGAGAATCATCAAGAAGGTATAATCCCCTATCATAATAGTTGCAATAACATTTATTATCTCATGCATTCATTAACCATTCATCATCAAATCAAAACACACCAAGAGCCATAGCCATTATAC
>JAXQQM020080840.1:0-16874 GCA_034641835.2 Pinus albicaulis | reverse complement strand
CTTCCCACTTAGGGATTCTTTAAAGCTGTTTTATGCTTTTCCTCAGCTTTTCCAGCTTTTTACCTCTTCCCAACTACTTTCCTCATCATTGGGGAAATTCAGATTTTTCCTCAAAATCTAATTTTAAAACTTACTATCTTTCAAGGATTTTTCAAAGATTGTGGGGAAATATTTGCATCATCCATCCTCAAAGTTTTAGCAAGTGATCTCATCATCTCATTTTTGGTCAATTTGCACCACAATAATTTATTCATTTCCTCACCTAAATGTTTAATTACATTCACAAAATAATCATCCCTTGGGGTCCACTCCCCTTAGGATGTAAAGTTCAAGTATCTAACTTTTAAAATGAAATCACATGAATTGGGGGGTGTTACATATTCCCCCTCTGAAAATAAACACCGTCCTCGGTGTTGTTATTCAACTACTAGAGTTTATTTTGCAAATAAAAATGGATATTTTTCCATCATTTCAGTCTCTCGTTCCCAAGTAGCTTCTTCAGCAGTAAAGTGATTCCACTACACCTTTACTCTCGCTACCTTTCTGCTTCTCAATTCAATTTCTTCCCGCTCCAATATTTGAAGCGGTTCTGGCAGAAACTCCCCTTCTGGTTCCACCTGTACAACATTCCAATCAACTATGTGAGAAGCATCATGCACATATCTTTTTAACAATGAAACATGAAATACATCATGGACTCTAACATGGGGTGGTAAGGCCAGCTTGTAAGCCACTGGTCCCACCCTTTCTAATATTTCAAAGGGACCACAATATCGAGGGGACAATTTTGCACAACTCCCAGCATAAAGGGTGCTCTTTTTGGGTTTAATACGCAAATATACATGCTCCCCAACTTTACATTCTCTATGCACTCTTTTCTTATCTGCATAACTCTTCTGGCAATCTTGTGCTGTCTTGATGTTCTTTTGTATCTGTTTGACAATTCCTTCCATTTCTTGTAAAGCATCGGGTCCCAACATCAGTTTGTCTTCTGGCTGACTCCAACTCAAAGGGGTACGACACTTCCTCCCATACAGTGCCTCAAACGGACTCATTTTAATGGAGGATTGATAGCTGTTATTATAGGCAAATTCAGCTAAATGTAAGAAATCTTCCCACTTTGAGGGTCTATCCATCACATACATTCTCAGCATGTCCTCCAAAATTTGATTTGTTCTTTCCGTTTGACCATCAGTCTGAGGGTGGTAGGCGGTGCTAAAATTCAATTTAGTGCCCATTCCTCCAAATAACCCCTTCCAAAAGGCTGTTGTAAACTTAGCATCCCTATCGGACACAATCACCTTAGGAACTCCATGGAGCCTTACTATCTCCTTCAGAAACACATTCGCTACTTGAGCTGTTCCAAAGGTAGATTTCACTGGTATAAAGTGAGCAGCTTTGGTTAAAGTGTCTACCACTACCATTACAGAATCATGCTGGTATTTGGTTTTGGGTAATCCGGTAATGAAGTCCATGGAAACGGTGTCCCACTTCCATTCTGCAATGGGCAAAGGATTCAGAAGACCAGCAGGATGCTGATGTTCCACCTTAACTAATTGACATTCCATGCACCTACTTAAATATTCTGCTACCTCTCTCTTCATTCCTTCCCAGAACAGCTTCTTTTTCAGGGCAGTTAACATTTTCTGATACCCCGGATGGCCTGCATAGGGTTGTTTGTGGTACTCATCCAAAATTTCTCTTTTTAAAGACTCTACATTGGGAATATACAATCTGTTCTTATAATAAATCAGCCATTTTTGGTTTTGGGAAAAGTCAGTTTTCTCCTTTTTCTGTAATTTCACCAAAAGTGTTTCATAAATTGGGTCTTGGTTGGCAGCCTTACTCACCAACTCTTCTACATCTATCTGAGCACTACTTCCAATATTATTGATATGCTGACAAGCATTTCTGCTCAATGCATCAGCAACTTTATTCTCCTTCCCTCTAATATGTCTTATGTCCATGTCAAACTCACTTAAAAAGGACAGCCATCTGGCTTGTCTGGCATTCAGTTCAGTTTGAGAAAAGAAATATTTGAGACTAATATGATCAGTCATCAATGTAAATTTTTTCCCAAGAAGATAGTGCCGCCACATTTTCAAAGCATGAATAACAGCTGCTAACTCTAAATCATAGGCACTATAATTCTGTTCATGTATCTTCAGTTTCCTGGATTTGTAGGCAATCACAGAATTTTCCTGCAACAGAACTCCTCCCAATCCTTCTCTACATGCATCTGTACATACCACAAATTCCTTATCAGGATCTGCAATCTTCAGTATAGGGGCTGTGGTAAGTTTCAGCTTTAATTGGTCAAAACTGTTTTGGCATTTTTCAGTCCATTCAAACTTGACACCTTTCCTCTGTAAGGAAGTGATGGGATGTGCTATGGCAGAAAATCTCTCCACGAATCTGCGATAATAGCCAGCAATCCCCATGAATGATCTAACTGCTGAAACATCAGAGGGTACTGGCCATTATTTTATAGCCTTTATCTTTCCGGATCAATAGCAAGGCCTTGTTCAGAAATAATATGACCCAAGTATTGGATCTTGTCCTTATAGAACTCACATTTGCTAAATTTAGCGTATAGCTGATTTTCCTTTAGAGTTTGCAGCACTATCCTCAGGTGTTCTTTGTGTTCCTCTTCACTGTTTGAGTAAACTAAAATATCATCTATGAACATAAGGACAAATTTATCCAAATACTTGTTTAACACACTATTCATTAGGCACATGAATGTGGCAGGGGCGTTTGTCAAACCAAAAGGTAGAACTACAAATTCGTAGTGGCCATACCTGGTTCTAAAGGCTGTTTTGCTGATGTATTCCTCTTTAATTCTGAGCTGGTGGTAACCAGTTCTTAAGTCAATTTTGGAGAATACTGAAGCTCCTCTCACCTGATCAAAAAGATCATCAATTCTAGGCAAAGGATATCTATTTTTAATGGTCAACTTATTTAGTTGCCTATAATCAATGCACATCCGGAAAGTTCCATCTTTCTTTTTCACGAACAGCACTGGTGCTCCCCAAGGAGACACACTTGGTCTAATATATCCTTTGTCTAGCAATTCCTACAGTTGCATCTTCAATTCTATAAGTTCAGGAGGACTCATTCGATAAGGTGCTCGTGAAACAGGTGTTGCTCCTGGCACCAGATCGATTGAGAAATCAATCTCTCTTTGGGGGGGAAGATGAGGGATTTCCTTTGGAAAAACTTCCTTGAATTCTCTTATTACTGGTACAGTATCCAGTAATTCTTCTTCAGTTTTATGTTCTGTCTCTTCCACATGCACTGCATAAACCTGATATCCCTTCCTAGCTGTTCTTTTCAATTGTAAGGCTGAAATTTGTCTGACAGAAATTGGTTTTGGTTTCCCTTTGAGAATGAAAGGTTTCCCTTCCTCATCTACACAGTGCAAGGTCTTATCCCAGCAATTCATCAAAGATTTCTTATTTTCCAGCTAGTCCACTCCTATCAATAAATCATATGACCCTAAGGGTAAAATGTTCAAATTTACTTCTGTTCTAAACTCATTTAATTGGATTTCTGTTCTGGGCAGTTTATGGGTTACCTTTCTTTTTGTTCCAGTGGCCAGCTGTACCAACCATCACTGTTGAAATTTTTCAGTTTTTAAATTACATTTTTCTACAATCTTTGGACTAATGTAACTCAAAGAAGCACCTGGATCAATCAGAACAGAAACAGGTAAGTCAGAAATCTTACCCTCCATTTCCACCATGGTTACTTGATGTTCTGCTTGCCGATTTTCCAGGGCTGCACTGATAGTTGGTATGTTTCTGGCTATATCGTTTATTGTTGTCGCTTCCCGATCTCTCATGAGCATATGAACATTTCTATGGGGGCAGTCCCTCAAAAGATGGGGTTCCCCACAGCCCCAAAATTTCAAGGGCTCCTTCATTCTGACTGTTCCCTCCTTTTTACTGTCTCCCTCCATTGGTTTCAATGCCACTTGAGACTGTGCAGTTTGAATTTCTTTGGGCTTTCCAAATCTTTTCCGCTGATGATCTCTGCCAAAATTCTTCAAATAGGCAGGTTTCGGTTTTCTCCCTTTGAATTCATTTTTACTTACCCAACTTTTTCCTTGATCAGTTTTTCCTTTGAACTGTTGGTAACACAATCTGGCTTTCCTCACAGCTTCATCCATTGTTTTTGGATTATCAAACTCAATTTTCTCTTTGTATATCAAAGGCAAACAATTCAGAAACCTCTGTACCTTTGCCTTTTCTTCCCTCATGTGAGGTACATATCTTAACAGATTAGTAAATTTAGTGACAAACTCATCGATAGTGAGATGTCCCAATCTAAGCTCATGAAATTCTTTCTCTTTGTCATCATAGTACCGTTCATTCAAGTAGCGATTCTTGAATTTAGTCTGCAAATCTTCCCAAGTAACTGTCTTTTCATCTATGGCATGCACCATCTTGGTCTCCTCCCACCACAAGGTAGCCTTACCTTGTAGCTGGTAGATAGCTAATCTGGCCCTCAGATTGCTTTCATATTCATAAACCTGGAAATACTTAATCATATTCAGCAACCAGGCTTCTGCATCCTCCTCCTTTTCTCCATCATAGGAGGGAGGTTTGATTTTTCGGAATTCCCCCTGCAATTCCTTTTGATGCTTATTCTGATGTCGAATAGCATATTCCTCATCAGATTCATCAGTTTTCCTCTTCCTGGAACCTTCGCCTTTGTGGCTGTTCCGTGAGGTTAATTCTCTGATGAGCCTTTCCTGCTCCTCACTGGCTAATGACAATCTGTCATTCTGGCTTTTTATCTCAGCCAATTCTTGTTACAATTTCTGCAACATAGCCATCATGGCCGCATTCGAATCTGGCTCCCCCTGCAGATCTACATAAATTCCACCACCTTCTTCCATTCTATCACCTCACTGTACACTACATAGCACAGGTCAGCGAATAGAAAAAAAAAACAATAAAAAAACAAACCTTTTGCTACAGCAATAAAATTACACAATGAGTACACAGCAATCGTGAGCACAAAGTCACCAGCCCAGTTTTATAACATGGGCTCTGATACCATTTGTCACACCTCCTAATTTCACACCCAACAAAAAAATTTTCGTCATGAACTCCGACTTGTAAATATGGACTTATTATGACATTTCACCTTTTTATCATTATGCTTGTCATCATCATATACTGTCGCAATTAAATCCTCTGCTCTTACTTCTTACCTTATGTTAATTTCATCTCAAGGGTGAACATAATTTTCATGTCTTGGACTCTTACACATTCTCGCAGACCCTTGCAATTTCACCTTGGTCTTGAGGTTCATCTATTTCATTTATCGACTTGTTAAATAAAATGGTAAATTATATGGAACGTAAAATCAAATAGGAATCAAATGATTTTTGGGTCAGCCACAAGTTCGACCCTTCGATGCATAGTTAGGATTTCTCCGCTATGTGTTTTGGTATAGCCTTGAAGGAAATGATTTTTGTTTCATGTTTATATGAATTGACATAGTATTGCTTGGCATTTACCCCCATATACACTGGGTGACGTGACACCTATCACGTTACATAACATTTCCAATCGCCTTTAGATATTGTACTTCGAATTGAAATCCAGGTACACGTAAGGCGTATGGTCAAAATAGATTTTAATTGTTATGGGAATCACTGCGCAGTCACTTGTGACCACGTCAGGCGTCATAACGAATAACTGAGAGTGGAATAGTTGTGTAGTTTGATACACCTCTCTACTCGTTGGTCTGGTGCGTTCATGTCAATGTGCCAGCGCAACACGCGGGATGTACAGCCACCATACTCACACAGATGTCGGACATATCGACTTGAATTTGGATTTAAACTCCATTAATGCGATACGCAAACCTTAACTCACCCCGACTACTCTCGATCCGTGGCTTGGCCTCCATGATTCCTCCAAGTGGGCGATGGTGATCGTGTTTGATTAGGGTTAAGGCGGTTATTCATGAGTTATAAAAGTCTTCTGGATAGAGCTGAGTCGGGTTTTTTTTTGCATTCTTCAGCTCGTGGTGCATCTCTGCGTTTGCCAATTTCTACATTTGGCCGAGGGTTTGTGACTTCTCTGTTGCAGAGAAAGCCATGCCGCCTCAGTGCTATCCACCAGATCTCAGGTAATTTCCTCGGCGTTTTAATGTTATTGTATGATTAAATGATTTAGGACGATTGTTCCACTCTGGTCATGCGCTAACTCTGAGTATGTGTTCAGTTCTTAGTAACGGATATGCCTCTTGTTTCAGGCTACGCGTCGCATACTCTCAGCGCTAATTGTTATTGAGTTTCGATTTCAGGGATTATCGTCAACCCTACTCCTGCGAGTTCATAGGATGATACTTCTTCGGGTTGTGCCTCTGGTGAAATGTCTTCGCGTCCTATCCAACAGACTTCTAACATTTCGAAGGTTTTCATGAGGTAATTTCTCATGCATCTCGCCTCTGTTTAAATTGCAACTTCCTCTTTATTCTGAAGGTATGGCGTATTAATCCCTCTCTGCGCCCAAATTTGTTTCAGGAATCTACGTATCTGTACATTGCGTTTCACAGGTATGGTTTTAACCGCTTTCATAATTTCGTTCTTCGCTTATGTCCCTTACGCTATTTCAAGTTGACTAATCCCTTTTGGTTTTGGTTGCATTTGTTGTGAACAGGTAACCAAATGATTATGGCATGTTCGTAACCACAGCACTTACTTTTTTTCATCGTGAGGGTTACTAACGTTGACCTCTTGGCCATCCAGGTCGGTGTTATTGTGGGATTTATTGCTCTTGTCCTATTGCGTCATTCTCATGGCGTCGAAATCTGATATCGACCTCCTGTATTGTTGCGCAGAAGGCACTTGTTTAAATTTATTCTGTTGAAGTAGGGATTGCACGTTTAATACTCTAGCACAAGAAAGCTGTATATTTTATTTGGGATATATATATTTTCTAAATTTGCTAAGCAAATTTCTATATACTATACCTGATCTCAAGATACAAGGCTGTATAAATGATGCATATAATCTCATACATATTGTTAAACACATTAAATTTGCTCAATCAGAACTTATTTATTCTCTGAAATGCCTCTTTGACATTTGGATTACTAAGTGCATAGTTTAGGGAATTATAGGGTGTTATATATGATAGTTATCTATTCCTCTAATGTGCTTTGTTCACTCGTTTTCTGTGTAATTCTATACTCTGGTATCTATAGCATAACTACAGTTGCCTCTGCTCCTGGTTATACTGAACTGGTGTTATGCCAGACTGTCTAGGCATATGTACCGCTTGCTGGACATTTATGAGACCATTTTATCCATAGATGATTACTATATACGAAAGTCTATAATTTATAATTTCTCATTTTTCAAATGTGTGCAAGTATCGTTCTATTCTCCAGTTTTCTTCTCATTTTATTTTATATCTAGTTACAACTCATATATATACCTGTGCACATGGTAATAAATGTATTTAAAGGTTGGTTATGCGATTTGAACCCATTCCATTTTCTTTTCTGTTGCTAAATGGAAATAGTGGTTATATGAAGGCGTTGTACATACAGTTTGAAATAGTTTAACTCTTTACCCCTGTAGTTCTCAACTGCTTACTCGTAATTATTACCTTATATGTAATCAGTCCCTGCAACCTGATATTAGAGTGGTTATCAGGAGACCATGGTTTCAATTTCATGCTGTTTATAAATAGGTACACCTTTCCTCCCCTAGGTCAAGTGACTCATGCACAACCTGGATTATTTGAACTATTAAATGTTCTGGAATTATAACAAAATTTCTTGGCTGAACTTGAGATCAGTTTATTGATTCTCTCCCTCTGTGTTTTTCATAATCATTATAAGTCTAAATTTATATCCTGCTATAGTTCTGGTATACTATAGTGAATTTCATTTCTATCTAGGATAGCTGTAATTAAAATTATTCTATGAAACAGAAGCAGATTAAAAATAAATTCACAATGTTTCCTGAAAGAACAAGGTTTCTGATTTAACCCACCACAGGTTTAAACGTGCAGTTCATGGACTTACGGGTTATTCTTCTACAACTATACGGGATAACTCAGGTTAATGCCTAGTGACTACATTCTTTGTTAACCATAGACTAATAATATAGCTCATCTTAGAAATAAATTTTGTTTTATATGTATGAAATTCATACTATAGCAACCTAATAAGACAAATTTTCTCAGAGACATACCACTTGTGCAGTAGACCAACCTCCCAAACTTAGAGCTCTTTTGTCTCCCAGAACTCACCCCCGAGCTGAGATCACCTCCTATAGCAGATTAACCTCTAATATGTACAAGAGCAGCTTATTTAAGCTATTGTTCCCCAAAGCATGTTTCTAATTCTACGTCCAGAATCTCAGGATGCTTTTCTTCCTGTTTGCCTAGGCTTCCCACTTAGGGATTCTTTAAAGCTGCTTTATGCTTTTCCTCAGCTTTCCAACTTTTTACCTCTTCCCAACTACTTTCCTCATCATTGGGGAAATTCAGATTTTTTCCTAAAAATCTAATTTTAAAACTTACTATCTTCCAAGGATTTTTTTGAAATATTGTGGGGAAATATTTGCCTCATCCATCCTCAGATTTAGCAAGTGATCTCATCATCTCATTTTTGGTCAATTTGCACCACAATAATTTATTCATTTCCTCAATCAAATGTTTAATTACATTCACAAATATAATTATCCTTTGGGGTCCACTCCCCTTAGGATGTAAAGTTCAAGTATCTAACTTTAAAATGCAATCACATGAATTTGGGGTGTTACATATTCCCCCTCTGAAAATAAACACTGTCCTCGGTGTTATTATTCGACAACTAGAGTTTTATTTTGAAAATAAAAATGGATATTTTTCCGTCATATCAGTCTCTCGTTCCCAAGTAGCTTCTTCAGCAGTAAAGTGCTTCCACTGCACCTTTACTCTGGCTACTATTCTGCTTCTCAACTCAATTTCTTCCCGCTCCAATATTTGAAGCGGTTCTGGCAGAAACTCCCCTTCTGGTTCCACCTATACAACATTCCAATCAACTATGTGAGAAGCATAATGCACATATCTTTTTAGCAATGAAACATGAAAGACATCATGGACTCTAACATGGGGTGGTAAGGCCATCTTGTAAGCCACTGGTCCCACCCTTTCTAATATTTCAAAGGGACCACAATATCGAGGGGACAATTTAGCACAACTTCCAGCATAAAGGGTGCTCTTTTTTGGGTTTAATACGCAGATATACATGCTCCCCAACTTTAAATTCTCTATGCACTCTTTTCTTATCTGCATAACTCTTTTGGCGATCCTGTGCTGTCTTGATGTTCTTTTGTATCTGCTTGACAATTCCTTCCATTTCTTGTAAGGCATCGGGTCCCAACATCAGTTTTTCTTCTGGCTGACTCCAGCCCAAAGGGGTACGACACTTCCTCCCATACAGTGCCTCAAATGGACTCATTTTAATGGAGGATTGGTAGCTTTTATTATAGGCAAATTCAGCTAAATGTAAGAAATCTTCCCACTTTGAGGGTCTATCCATCACATACATTCTCAGCATGTCCTCCAAAATTTGATTAGTTCTTTCCGTTTGACCATCAGTCTGAGGGTGGTAGGCGGTGCTAAAATTTAATTTAGTGCCCATTCCTCCAAATAACCCCTTCCAAAAGGCTGCTGTAAACTTAGCATCCCTATCAGACACAATCACCTTAGGAACTCCATGGAGCCTTACTATCTCCTTCAGAAACACATTCGCTACTTGAGCGGTTCCAAAGGTAGATTTCACTGGTATAAAGTGAGCAGCTTTGGTTAGAGTGTCTACCACTACCATTACAGAATCATGCTGGTATTTGGTTTTGGGTAATCCAGTAATGAAATCCATGGAAATGGTGTCCCACTTCCATTCTGCAATGGGCAAAGGATTTAGAAGACCAGCAGGATGCTGATGTTCCACCTTAACTAATTGACATTCCATGCATCTACTTAAATATTCTGCTACCTCTCTCTTCATTCCTGGCCAGAACAACTTCTTTTTCAGGGCTGTTAACATTTTCTGATACCTTGGGTGTCCTGCATAGGGTTGTTTGTGATACTCATCCAGAATCTCTCTTTTTAAAGACTCTACATTGGGGATATACAACCTGTTCTTATAACAAATCAGTCCTTTTTGGTTCTGGGAAAAATCAGTTTTCTCCTTTTTCTGTAGTTTTACCAGAAGTGTTTCATAATTTGGGTCCTGATTTTCTGCCTTATTCACCAATTCTTCTATATCTATCTGAGCACTACTTCCAATATTATTGATATGCTGACAAGAATTTCTGCTCAATGCATCAACAACTTTATTCTCCTTTCCTCTAATATGTTTTATATCCATGTCAAACTCACTTAAAAAGGACAGCCATCTGGCTTGTCTGGCATTCAATTCAGTTTGAGAAAAGAAATATTTGAGGCTAATATGATCAGTCATCAATGTAAATCTTTTCCCAAGAAGGTAGTGTCGCCACATTTTTAAAGCATGAATAACAGCTGCTAATTCTAAATCATAGGCACTATAATTCTGTTCATGTATCTTCAGCTTCCTGGACTCGTAGGAAATCACAGAATTTTCTTGCAACAGAACTCCTCCCAATCCTTCTCTACATGAATCTGTACATACCACAAATTCCTTATCAGGATCTTCAATCTTCAATATAGGGGTTGTGGTAAGTTTCAGCTTTAATTGGTTAAAATTGTTTTGGCATTCTTCAGTACATACAAACTTGACACCTTTTCGCTGTAGGGAAGTGATGGGATGTGCTATGGCAGAAAATCTCTCCACAAATCTGCGATAATAGCCGGCAATCCCCATAAATGATCTAACTGCTGAAACATCAGAGGGTACTGGCCATTCTTTTATAGCCTTTATCTTTTCCGGATCAACAGCAAGGCCTTGTTCAGAAATAATATGACCCAAGTATTGGATCTTGTCCTTATAAAACTCACATTTGTTAAATTTAGCGTATAGCTGATTTTCGTTTAGAGTTTGCAATACTATCCTCAGGTGTTCTTTGTGTTCCTCTTCACTGTTTGAGTAAACTAAAATATCATATATGAACACAAGAACAAATTTATCCAAATACTTGTTTAACACACTGTTCATTAGGCACATGAATGTGGCAGGGGCGTTTGTCAAACCAAAAGGTAGAACTACAAATTCGTAGTGGCCATACCTGGTTCTAAAGGTTGTTTTGCTGATGTCTTCCTCTTTAATTCTGAGCTGGTGGTAACCAGTTCTTAAGTCAATTTTTGAGAATACTGAATCTCCTCTCACCTGATCAAAAAGATCATCAATTCTAGGCAAAGGATATCTATTTTTAATGGTCAACTTATTTAGTTGCCTATAATCAATGCACATCCTGAAAGTTCCATCTTTCTTTTTCACGAACAGCACTGGTGCTCCCCAAGGAGACACACTTGGTCTAATATATCCTTTGTCTAGCAGTTCCTGCAGTTGCATCTTCAATTCTATAGTTCAGGAGGACTCATTCGATAAGGTGCTCATGAAACAGGTGTTGCTCCTAGCACCAGATCGATTGAGAAGTAAATCTCTCTTTTGGGGGGGAGATGAGGGATTTCCATTGGAAAAACTTCCTTGAATTCTCTGATTACTGGTACAGTATCCAGAAATTCTTCTTCAGTTTTCTGTTCTGTCTCTTCCACATGCACTGCATAAACCTGATAACCTTTTCTAGTTGTTCTTTTCAATTGTAAAGCTGAAATTTGTCTGAAAGAAATTGGTTTTGGTTTCCCTTTTAGAGTAAAGATTTTTCCTTCCTCATCTACACAATGCAAGGTCTTATCCCAGCAATTCATCAAAGCTTTCTTCTTTTCCAGCCAGTCCATTCCTATCAATAAATCATATGACCCTAATGGTAGAATGTTCAAATTCACTTCTGTTCTAAACTCATTTAATTGGATTTCTGTTCTGGGCAGTTTATGGGTTACCTTTCTTTTTGTTCCAGTGGCCAGTTGTACCAACCATGACTGTTGAAATTTTTCAGTTTTTAAGTTACATTTTTCTACAATATTTGGACTAATGTAACTCAAAGATGCACCTGGATCAATCAAAACAGAAACAGGTATGTCAAAAATCTTACCCTCCATTTCCACCATGGTTGCTTGATGTTCTGCTTGGCGATTTTCTAGGGCTGCACTGATAGTTGGTATGTTTCTGGCTATATCGTTCACTGTTGTCGTTTCCCGATCCCTTAGGAGCATATGGACATTTCTATGGGGGCAGTCCCTCAAAAGATGGGGTTCCCCACAGCCCCAACATTTCAAGGGCTCCTTCATTCTGACTGTTCCCTCCTTTTTACTGTCTCCCTCCATTGGTTTCGATGCCACTTGAGACTGTGCAGTTTAACTTTCTTTGGGCTTTCCAAATCTTTTCCGCTGATGATCTCTGCCAAAATTCTTCAAATAGGCAGGTTTCAGTTTTCTCCCTTTGAATTCATTTTTACTTACCCTACTTTTTCCTTGATCAGTTTTTCCTTTGAACTGTTGGTAACACAATCTGGCTTTCCTCACAGCTTCGTCCATTGTTTTTGGATTATCAAACTCAATTTTCTCTTTGTATATCAGAGGCAAACAATTCAGAAACCTCTGTACCTTTGCCTTTTCTTCGCTTATGTAAGGTACATATCTTAACAGATTGGTAAATTTAGTGACAAACTCATCGATAGTGAGCTGTCCCAATCTAAGCTCATGAAATTCTTTCGCTTTTTCATCATAGTACCGTTCATTCAAGTAGCGATTGTTGAATTTAGTCTGCAAATCTTCCCAAGTAACTGTCTTGTCATCTATGGAATGCACCATCTTGGTCTCCTCCCACCACAAGGTAGCCTTACCTTGTAGCTGGTAGACAGCTAATCTGGCCCTCAAATTGCTTTCATATTCATAAACCTGGAAATACTTAATCATATTCAGCAACCAGGCTTCTGCATCCTCCTCCTTTTCTCCATCATAGGAGGGAGGTTTGATTTTCGGAATTCCCCTTGTAATTCCTTTTGATGCTTATTCTGATGTCGAATAGCATATTCCTCATCAGATTCATCAGTTTTGCTCTTCCCGGAACCTTCGCCTTCTTGGCTGTTCTGTGAGGTTAATTCTCTGATGAGCCTTTCCTGCTCCTCACTGGCTAATGACGATCTGTCATTCTGGATTTTTATCTCAGCCAATTCTTGTTGCAATTTCTACAACATAGCCATCATGGCCGCATTAGGATCTGGCTCACCCTGCAGATCTACATAAATTCCACCACCTTCTTCCATTCTATCACCTCACTGTACACTACATAGCACAGGTCAGTGAACAGAA
Source organism: Pinus albicaulis (assembly GCA_034641835.2). Classification (NCBI taxonomy): domain Eukaryota; kingdom Viridiplantae; phylum Streptophyta; class Pinopsida; order Pinales; family Pinaceae; genus Pinus; species Pinus albicaulis. The sequence goes on along the minus strand of JAXQQM020080840.1, from coordinate 3,504 downwards.
AAACAAAACAAAAAAAAACAAAACTTTTGCTACAGCAATAAAATTACACAGTGAGTACACAGCAATCGTGAGCACAAAGTCACCAGCCCAGTTTTATAACTTGGGCTCTGATACCATTTGTCACATCTCCTAATTTCACACCCAACAAAAAAAATTTCGTCATGAACTCAGATTTGTAAGCATGGATTTATTATGACATTTCACCTTTTTATCATTATGCTTGTCATTCTCATATACTGTCGCAATTAAATCCTCTAATCTTACTTCTTACCTTATGTTAAATTTATCTCAAGGGTGCACATATTTATCATGTCTTGGACCTTTACACATCCTCGCCTACCCTTGCAATTTCACCTTGGTCTTGAGGTTCACCTATTTCATTTATTGAATTGGTAAATATAGTGGTAAATTATATGGCACGTATAATCAAATAGAAATCAAACGAACTTTGGGTCAACCACAAGTTTGACCCTTCGACACATAATTATGATTACTCCGCTACGTGTTTTGGTATAGCTTTGAGGGAATTGATTTCTGTTTTATATTTATATGGTTTGACATAGTATTGATTTGCATCAGTCCTCATGTACGCTGGGTTGATATGACACTTATTATGTTCCGTAAGATTTTCCAATCGCCTTCAGATGTTGTACTGTGAATTGAAATCCATGTACACGTAAGGCGTATGGTCAAAATAGATTTTTATTGTTTGGTTATCACTGCGTAGCCACTTGTGACCACGTTAGGCATTATAGCGAACAACTGGGAGTGGGATAGTTGTGTAGTTTGCCACACCCCTCTACCCGCCGGTCTAGTGAGTCCACGTCCATGGGCCAGCTCAATACGCTGGATGTACAGAAACCCTACCCACACAAGTGCCGGACCTTTCGACTGGAATTTGGATTTAAATTCCATTAATGCGACACGCAAATCTTAACTCACCTCGTCTACTCTCGATCCGTGGCTTGGCCTCCACGATTCCGCCAAGTGGACGATGGTGATCTTGTTTGATTAGGGTTAAGGCGGTTATTCATGAGTTATAAAAGTCTTCTGAATTGAGCTGAGTCGGGTTTCTGCATTCTCCCGCTCGTGGTTCATCTCTGCGTTTTCCAATTTCTGCATTTGGCCGAGGGTTTGTGACTTCTCTGTTGCAGAGGAAGCCATGCCGCCTCAGTGCTAGCCACCAGATCTCAGGTAATTTCCTCGGAATTGAGTTTAATGTTGTTGTATGATTAAATTATTCAGGACGATTGTTCCACTCTGGTCGTGCGCTAACTCTGAGTATGTGTTCAGTCCTTAGTAAAAGATATGCCTCTTGTTTCAGGCGACATGTCGCATACTTTCAGCGCTAATTGGGTTGGAGTTTCGATTTCAGGGTCATCGTCAACCCTACTCCTGCGAGTTCATAGGATGAGACTCATGCGTGTTATGCCTCTGGTGTATTGGCTTCGCGTCCTATCCAACAGGCGTCTACCATTTCGTGGATTATCATGAGGTAAATTCTCATGTATCTCGCCTCTGTTTTGAAATTGCAATTTCCTTTTTATGTTGAAGGTATGGCGTGTTAATCCCTCTCTGCACGCAAATTTGTTTCAGGAACCTATGTATCTGTATCTTGCGTTCCACAGGTATGGTTTTGACCGCTTTAACAATTTCGTTCTTCACTTATGTCCCTACGCTACTTCAAGTCGACTAATCCCCTCTAATTTTTGTTGCATTTGTTGTTTGCAGGTAACCAAATGATTATGGCAGGTTCGTAAACACAACACATACTCTTTTTCACCGTGAGGGTTACTAACGTTGACCTCTTGGCCATCCAGGTCGGTATGATTGTGGGATTTACTGCTCTTCACCTGTTGCGTCGTTCTCATGGCGTCGAAATCTGATATCGACCTCCTGTCTTGTTGCGCAGAAGGCGCTTGTTTAAATTTATTCTGTTGAAGTAGGCACGTTTAATACTCTAGCCTGAAAGGCTCCTCATGTATTTTGACATTTGGGATATATATATATTCTAGGTTGCTAGACGAGATTTCGATATACTATGCCGCCGTGTCATGTTACCGGGACTGTATAAATCGTGCATATAATCTCATACCATGTTAATTGGCTTTGTTTTATTTTTTCGTCTGAACTTATTTTGTGCTCTGGAAATGCTATTGACATTTCCGATTTCTAAATTACATACTTCAGAATTTATAGGGTGTTATGTATGTTATTTATTTGTTCCTCTAATGTGCTTCGTTCACTCTTGTCCGTGTAATTCTTTACTCTGGTATTCATAGCAAAATTACAGTGGCCTCTGCTCCTGGTTATACTGAACTGGTTTTATGCCTGACTGTCGAGACATATGAACAACTTATTGGACATTTACGAGACCATTTTATCCATAGATGATTACTATATATGAAAGTTTATAATTTATAATTTCTCATTTTTCAAATGTATGCCAGCATAGTTCTATTCTCCAATTCCTTCTCATTTTATTTTACATCTAGTTACAGCTCATGTTTACCTGTGCTCATGGTAATAACTGTATCTAAAGGCTGGTTAAGGGATTAGAACTCATTCTATTTTATTTTCTGTTGCTACATGGAATATAGTGATTACATAAAGGTATTGTACATACAGCTTGAAATAGTTTAACTCTTTTCCGATGTAGTTCTCAACTGCTGATACATAGTTATTACCTTATATGGAATCAATCCTTGAGAACTAATATTAGAGTGGTTATCAGGAGACTAGGGTTTCTGTTTCATGTTGTTTATAAATAGGTACTACTTTCCTCCCCTAGGCAAAGTCCCTCATGCACAACCTGGTTGATTTGAATTATTAAATGCTCTGGAATTATAACAGACTTTCTTGGCTGAACTTGAGATCAATTTACTTATTTTCTTTCTCTAAGTCTTTCATCAACCATATAAGTCTTAATTTATACCCTACTATAGTTCTGGTATACTATAGTGAATTTCATTTCTCTCTAGGGTAGCTGTAATTAAAATTATTCTATGAAACAGAAGCAGATTAAAACTAAATTCACAGTGTTTCCTAAAAGAACAAGGTTTCCTCAGATTTAACCCCACCCTGTGTTAAACATTCTGTGGAATTCCACTTTACAGGTTATTCTTCTACAACTATACAGAATGACCAGGTTACTACCTGGTGGCTACATTCTGTTAAATGTAGACTAATAATATGAACTAACTTAGAAGTAAACTTTGTTTTTATATGTAGCCAATTCATACTATAACAAACAATAAGACAAATTTTCTCAGAGACATACCACTGGTGCAGTAGACCAACCTCCCAACCTTAGAGCTCGTTTGTCTCCCAGAACTCACCTCCGAGCTGAGATCACCTCCTATAGCAGATTAACCTCTAATATGTACAAGAGCAGCTTATTTAAGCTATTTTTCCCCAAAGCATGTTTCTAATTCTGCGTCCAGAATCTCAGGATGCTTTTCTTCCTGTTTGCCTAGGCTTCCCACTTAGGGATTCTTTAAAGCT
>JAXQQM020080651.1:0-27631 GCA_034641835.2 Pinus albicaulis | reverse complement strand
AGCATATTGTTGCCTTCAAGATGCTATTATCATACAGTGCATATCTAACCGTACATACATATTCGTAATTACAACTATGTTGCTTACAACTAGCAAGATTAGCTTTACTAGTCAAGACACATAAAATCTATATTTCATGCTTTCTATTGTGTAGAAAAGTCAATTATTTCTAGAATACATAGCTTGTATGTGAGATTCATGTTTTCAGAGACAATAATCAACGTTGCATCTTCTTTGTTTTGCAGTGATACTTTTGAAATACAGAGAGATGCAAAATAGAAACTAGTTACTTGCAACTTTGCTTCTCTTATTTTACTGTTTTGAAATCAAAGATACAATATAATAGTAAAATTAGTATTTTGTGCTAGTAAACATTATCATAGAGATATATTCAATAAAGCAAAAAATATTATCTTCTCATCTTTGAGGAAAAAAAATCTAAGATACATAGTACTTAGTAAACAAATCACCATATGAATCCGAAAAATAAATACATAGAAAAAAATGGTTGAAATCATAGACATTGAAAACTACCATCCAGCAAAAAAACATCGCATAGATACTAATATTGATATCGTTTTAATGAACCATAGTCTCTTTAGACTACAACAATTTGCATATACTCCTGGAGATTGTTTGTTCAATGCATTTGAAGTGCTTCTGCACTTTCGTTACTCATCTATTGAACTGCGCAATGGAATAATAGACCATTTTCTCAATTGTCTACAGTGCAATGACACAGAGGCAAAAGAATCATACCAATATGAACTAGATCCTGTCATGTTATATCAACTTCATGGAATTCACGATGTTGACACATACCTTCGTAGAATGCGTTTTTCTGCATCTAATGGCAATTTCCAATCTGAAAGAGGCCTATGGGGAGACACATTTTTCATACGGTGGCTATCAAAGTGGTTGAACATACCAATTGGAGTTTGGTCGCTAACAATGAAAACAAGGTATTTGTTCTTCAACCACGATCTAGATACAATTCCACTAAACATTTTGTTTCATGATACATATCCCATTAGTGGAGATTTTGAACCCCTATTATACAAAATATTATGTAGATGCAACTTTGTACCAAATTATTCCTTGTCACCTCTTTGCAAATATCTTGAAAACCATTATGAATCTGTTGTTCATGAAATGCAAATTCATGGATTGCATATAGCAAAAACAACTATGTCGAAATGTGCTAATAGCATGTTTAGTGCAATTTGTCATTTAATAGCACCTGAATTTGATGAACAATCTTTTAGACTCTACATTGTCCAATATTTTTGCAATGCACTAATGGCTAGGAGCAACGATGCATTAAATTGTATAGAAAAACACTTAACAAATGAAACTATACAAAGTCAAACAATGGTTGCAGGCTGGCAACAATACCTAATTAATATGGCAATGCCATATGAAAAAGGAGGAGTTGAGGGAACATCATTTTGCTTCCAATGGACATCGATCATATTTAATGTAAACATACAAATATGGTCATTTACCAGTAAAACCATTGTGAATTACTACCAATCAAAAACAAATTTCAACCAAACGTACAACATATTATCATTTGAAACAAGTACATCACACATTCATTATGAACCATTACTATCAAATCAAAATACAAATCGGTGCAATCTGCAACATAGAATAGTACAAATGCACGAAAACACCAACAATAGAATAAACTTGCGCAAATTGAAACAAATGATACGTACAAATGACCCAAATAAAATTGGACAAAATAGAAATAAAATAGCAGATAAAAATTGTTCATCACAAAAAAGTACTCCCATAGAAATTTACAAACGACAAATTGAAGACACACCAAAAACCAAATGTCCAATATGTAAGACATTGCAATTTCAAAAGAACATCTCAAGCATTGGACTTGAATTAGAAAAAATGTACATAAACATATCTAAAAAAGAGAAGACATTGCATTTAAATATCATTTGTAGATCTTGCAAAACAGCACTTGCGAATGCAAAGTTTCCTCGCTTTGCAACACCTGAACAAATAAGACGTAACAAGCCATTGCAAACTATAACAAGACTTTCAGAGCTTGAGGAAAGACTTGTTGCATTGAGAATTCCCTTTGCACAAATAAGACAATGTGGGAAGAAGCGATCACAAATGGGCTTAACTGGTTCAATAATCAATGTACCTGTCTAGATGGACATTGCCCAAAAAGCATTGCCACAATCCATAAACAATACAATCACAATTTCTATTGCATTAAAACGACGACTAGAATACAAGAATGCATATCAAAAAGTAAAAGTGTGTGTGCATATTGTCATGAGAGCACTTAAAGAACTATGTTCTCGAAATTTGTATAAAACTGAAAACATTTCCATTAATAGCAATTGGAATCATATACTTGAATTGGACAATAAAGTTAATAAATCCGGCAATGACAACATTAATAGCGAAAGTGAAACTGATAGCACTTCAGAAAGTCAAAGGCCAACTGAAACCTTGGTACATGGATTCATAGCTTCACAACGAATTCATGTTTCACAAGACAAGATTATTGAAATAGCACCAGCTGAGGGACAACGACCACTTGGGATATTCAAAGACAAACATGCAGAAGAAATGAGTTTCCCAACACTATTCTTTGGAAATCCACGTGACGATGATATACTACAAAGATTTCGTTACCAAGAAATAGTAAAATGGGAACTAATGCATTGCAGTGGTCACTTTTCCTATCACATCACAAATTTGTTCTTCAAGACAATGCAAATACTCATTGAAAAGGTCATGTCATGCATCTCAATACGAATAAGAAAAGGAAAATTACAAGGAAGAAAGTTGTTAGCAAAAGATGTTAAGTACAAGCCCAACTTAGAAAAGTTACTAAAAAGTCATATTGGATACATAGATTTCAAACACATAAGAATTTCTCCTGATTACCATCAACAAATGCAGAAACATATATTTGCAATGATACGACAATTAGGTCCTCCAAATTTCTTTGTTACATTTACAAGTGCAAAGCATCTTTGGACACCACTAGTACAAACTCTTACTAAATTACATAGCAATAGAAATAAAGAGAAATACATTGAAACAATTGAGGAATGCAACATTGATTATCTTGTCAGGAAGGACCCAGTAACATGTACACGTTACTATAGACATAAGACAAATGCATTGAAGCAATTGATCTGTCAAGATAGCACATTTTTTGGCAAAATATTAGATTACTACTTTGTAACTGAGTTCCAAAATAGAGGTAGTGCACATGAACATGCTCTTATATGGATAGAAAATGCTCCAGTATATGGAATTAATACTAACTTAGAAATTGAAAACTTCTTGGATAACTATATAACTTGTAGCACAAATCACCTTGATCCAGAACTTGCAAAGATACATGAACATCATCATACCAAAAGCTATAAAAAAAGAAAAGCATCACAGTGTAGATACAAATTTCCAATGCTACCAATGAAAAGAACAAGGATTCTTGAACCAATTACTTCGATACATGGCTCAATAAATGAAAAAGTTTTGTCCTTGCAAAGCACCTTAGAGAAAAAACACTATGACAAATCAACTAGTCATGAAGATTTCTTAGATGAATTCCAATTAACATAAACTGCTTACATCGAATTAATACAAAGTACATTAACACAACCAATGGTATTCTTGCAACGAAAACCATCAGAAATATGGAATAATAGCTTTGCATACAATATGCCACACCTATGGAATGCAAATACAAATGCTCAATATGTTATAAATGCATATGCTGCAACTTCATATTGCACTTCATATATGACCAAAGTTGACAGATCTATGACAAATGTATTCAAAAGGACACGAAAAGAACATGAAAAGAGAAAAATTGATGCTATTCAAATGATACGGTCTCTAGGCAATGCTTTTCTTAACCTTCAACAAATTTCAGCTCAACAAGCAGTCCACATAGCTCTATCACTACCATTGAATCATAGTTCAAGAGAATGCAACTTTATAAACACAACACCAATAGACGAACGCACATTTATACTTAAACCAACTACTCTTCTAAAACAAATTCCTAACAACTCTGAAGATGTTATGTGCAGTTTTCTAAAACAAATTCTTGACAACTCCGAAGATGTTATGTGCAGTTCTATAATTGATTACTATATCAATAGGCCTAATGCTATTAAGCATATATGTTTAGCCAAATTTGTATCAAAGTATAGGAAAGATGGCAAACCAATATCAAAAAGAAAAAAAGAAAAAGTAATTTGATTCATTAAATACAAAAAACACATTGACCATGAAAACTATTACAGAGAAAAACTTTTGCTATATTTTCCATTCAATGAAAATTCACTAAAGCAAGACTGCTCTACATGGAAGAGTGCATACATGTTGCATAAGAACACAATAAAGAACAATGAAACTAAGTTCACATATAACATGAACAAGAAATGGGGTGATTTGGAAGAAGCAATTCAAAAAATTGATAGCAGCACTGCAACTTCTAATCATACAATAAAAAAACCTGGAATATCTAATGATGTTACTGAGAAGTATGACTTGGCTAAAGATTTGAAATTTCCCCAATGCAATGAGAAAAAAAGACATCTTAACATTGGTTTTCAATTTACAGAACATCCATTTATGCTTAGCAATGAAGAATACTACAAGATTAGGAGAATGCTTAATAAAGAACAACAAGCAATACTCAAAGACATTGCAATGAAAAAACGAAAGAACATAGACAAACCACTCTACTTATTTTTGACTGGAGGAGCTGGTACTGGAAAAAAATTCACAGCAAAAGAAATATTCCAAATGCTCATGCGCATCTACAATGAACATTACAATACAGACCCTTTGAAACCAAAAGGTTTGATATTAGCATATACAGGTAAAGCTGCATATAATGTAGGTGGAGTTACAATTCATTCTGCATTGCTAATGCCTTTCAACAAATCTAGTTTTATTCCACTTAGCAACGATGTATTAGACAACTTAACACAATTGTACAAAGAATTAAGGGTTGTTCTCATTGATGAAGTATCTCTAATTGGAAGTTGTTTTCTATATCAAATTGATGATCGACTAAGAAACATTAAGCACAATCAAACAAAATACTTTGGAAACATTGATATCATATTTTGTGGCGACTTGTACCAAGCACAACCTATACAAGATTCACTAATATTTGAACAACCTACAATAAGAAAGCAACCAATAACATATGACTTTTGGAAAGAACATGTAAAGTACTATGAATTGCACATTGCAATGCGTCAAACAAATGAAAAATTCATTAGCATTTTGAATAGGATGCGTTTAAATAATCAAACAGAAGATGATTTGAATTACCTAAATAGACATTGTATTCGAAATGCTCCTAATGATCCTACTTTCCCCTATCTATTTTTTAGGAATAAAGATGTAGCATTACATAACAAGAAAATGTTGTCTATTGTTCCTGGTGATGAAATTGTAATTAATGAAATTGATTACGGAGAAGAAAACCATGGACACATACCATCTCATGCACAAATAGCAACATTGCCTTCACAAATTGTCCTAAAACTTAACATGCTAGTTGAAATATATGCAGGAAACTATGACTTGCTAGACGGTCTAGTCAACGGTGCAGATGGTATCATTAAAGCATATGTAAAATTAGACAACTTTGATGTAATATGGATCAAATTCTATGATGAACGTGTTGGCCATCAACAAGCACATAAATTTTCTTTTCTATATAGCAGAGAAATTTCTAGTGATTGGACTCCCATACTGCGCACAACAAAGCCAGTTTCTGTATTAGCAAAAACAAGCAACTTGAAAATCAGAAAAAAATTCCCAATCCAACTAGCATGTGCACGTACAATACACAGATCACAAGGCTTGACACTAGAAAATCTTGCATTTGATCCTTTAGGAATACGACACCATGGATTAGTATATACAGCTCTTTCTCGTGTGAGAAACATAGAATCATTGTATTTGCTTAGTCCACTTAAGAAACAAAACTTCCGAATTCAACACAAAATTTCTGTTGAAATGGAACGTTTACACAGAAACGCAAAGTGGCAACTAGACTACAACTATTCATTATTAGAAACAAAAGCATATATTTCAATTCTTTCTCTAAACACTCGCAGTTTACAAATACATATTGATGATTTGTTAAATGACTATGATCTAATGCAATCTGACATCCTATGTTTACAAGAAACACATTTGAATAATTCAATGCTTCTAAAAATACTTGAAACATTCAATTTCATATCAAATCATAGTAAACATGGTTTGCTAATTTGTATTAAAAAGCATATAAAGATCTTGAACCATATTCATTTTGAAGAAAAAAACATTGAAGCTACACTAGCAAATCTAGTTCTTCATGACATGGATATTATAGTTGTGAATGTCTATGTTGCACCATATGCAACATTGAACAATACATTGGATCTTCTTTCAAAAGCATTATGCAAAATACATTCAAATCAAACAATAGCAATTGTTGGCGATTTCAACATCAATATGCTTGAAAGCAACAACAAAACAAACAAACTAAGATCGTATATGCACAATTACAACCTTCATTTTCTTTTAGAGACAAATAACAATCAACAATTATCAATCATTGATCACATATGGTCAAACATAACTTGTAGCTATAAGAATTTCAGGTTAGATACATATTGGAGCGACCATGATACTATTTGTCTCATCATTGAAGACAAAAATGCAACACAAACATAGTGCAAATGAAAGTAGTCTAATTCTTTTTTCTAGTCAATAGTATCAGACTTGCATACTCATGTCCTTATTATACAAATGAAATCAATAGTGAGCATTATTACCAAACATACCTTTAATTTGTTTCTAAAAAAAGTCTTTGAAAGCTGCATAATAGCCTCTTAACTACTATGACTTTGACTTCTAATTGTATGTCTTGCAGATTACTATAGCTTTCTACAATGAGTCAAATAGGCAAAGACAAGTCACAAAAAGAAATAAACACATCCAGGTTTGCTTACTACACTAAACTTACTTACCCTTCAATGCATATGTATAGAGATATCTCTATGTTTAACTGTTTATTTCTTTCTACAAAACTATTGCAAGACCTATTCTTATATTACTAGTGCTGACTTCTATAGCACTATTCTTCATATAGAATTATACTATGCATCAATGATTTATTTCTCAAGCATCACAAAATTTATTTTAATTCTTGAATTTGTCTTTCAACCCATTGTAATATTTTCATGCACAAATGAGACATGCCCCATTGCAAATTTTAAAATATATATAACCACTTTGGAGTTATCTAACAATAAACACCACAGAATACTGAATCTTATTCTCTACAGTACTTTAGCACTACAACACAATTTGTTTCCCTTTTCATCATATCAATAATGTTCCGTGCTTAAACTTGACAATCATCACCAATTTCTCATCTACATCAGAACTATTACATGCATAATTCTATGAATCCCAGTCTTCTTGTTCTTCTTTTCTTGTCAACCTTTAATTCCTTTTCCTCACCCTTCCTCTAGAAACTTGTCAAGCTTCCTGTTCACTTTACATTTGAACCCTTTTTCACTAAGATCTCCTCCAATTTCCCATGTTGCTTCTTGTCAACCTCTAAATTGCAATAAAGATAATATGAAATACAAATTAAATTGCTTCCAAAATTATAACTCTATTTCAGTTACATAAAACTAAATTATTTCATAATCCATATGCATCTTAATTCACATTGTGCAATTTGAACAAAATGTTTCCAATCTCATCATTATTTCTCTTAATATCCCTATTATCTTTGAAATTTTATCTATACCTTTTTTTTGGTTTCTTTTGTCCTATGGTGTTTCTATGTTATTTTTCGTTGGGTAGTACAACAAGCTCAAATGACATATATCTTGATCAACATATTTATTGTGTAAACTGCCAGCTACCCATAATAAGTAACAACATTGGAAAGTGAGCTTGATCAAGAAACACATCCAGATTTTCTTATTACGCCCAACTTACTTAGTCTTTGATGCATATGTAAATGTTTTCATCCCAATCAACAGTACCTGAAATTTCATACATCTGTACTAGATGCATTTACATGTTTCTATAGTACTGGAATTGAGTCATTTTTTCTATCAACCAAAAAAAAATTTAATATTTTCACCAATAGAATTTTCTGAATTTAATATTTTATAGTTTATAAGCATTCCATTATAGAAGTTTTTAAATGCAATTAATATTTCTTTCAACAACTAATATTCAGTTTCTAGTACAATATACAATAAGCTTATACTTTTAATTTTATTTTTAGTTATTAAAATTTACCAAAAACTTAGTGGTTGTGTTCAAGTGCACCATTCAGTGACGTTGCATCTTTTTCATCTCACAGTTCTGGACAGCAAGCTAGAATAGACAAAGAACAACAAATATCAAGTGCAACTGAAACAGACAAGTAAGTAAACTTGAAACAAATTCTTATACGTACAATTGACATAGCATTCATATTTATCACCAACATATTTTACTTCTAATTGTTTCTTTTTCCACATCAACATCATCAATACATAGATCGAAAGCAACATATTTAGTTCCAGTTACCATTGAAGAACTAAACATTCACAAAACTGGAAAAATGTTCAATGGAGATGTTATGGTTATCAATAGCACATATCTTGATAAAGTCCACAAAGCACGAAAAATACTACGTGCAGATTTGACGGATGTCGAAGGAATCATGACAATCACATTGTCCATACCAACTGAGCTTATTGAACAACATGGACAAAAAATATCACCAAGAAAAGCAACATCTATTACAAATTTTAAAGTTCTTCCCAAGACAAATTATGACCGTGGTGATTGTGATTGGATTCTGCTGCTAACTGAACTAAGCACCGTATAGAACATACCAACAATCTGCAAAGAATACAAATTCATTTCAGATACAATAATAAAACAACTTACATTTGAGAAGAGGAGAGATGCGAAGCTCTGCTAGGGTTTAATTTTCCACAGGTTCACAAAACCCTAACAACCTTGCAGAACTGATCAATCTTGTCAGCGCACTTCCAAAACATGCACAGTTTTTGGTGTTCATCCATGGAAACAACGTCGAGGGGGGGGGGGGATAGCCAACCCCCCCTGCAAACAAGGAAAAACTCCAAGTAACTTCTGACCAAGGTACTGAAACCACTGAAAAATAGCAGGGGCAGGAAGCACCTCAGACGCCGACCACGAAGAATCGGTCGGACGCGACTGCTGCCACCTCCTCCACATGCAAGCCTATTTCTCCAAAAAGACCCAAGATCGACTTACCAATCCATCGTATAAACGCTCAAATCCAATACATGAGGGACCATTCCCTCATAGGGAGATTCATTGGCTTCTGGCCAACTGAAAAAGCTCTACAAGGGTGGATTTCCTCCAAATGGAAGCCCAAGGGACACACTACTCTCCAGCTTGGACCGAAAGGCTTCTTCACCGCTATTTTCAAATGCATTGAGGACCGAAATAAGGTTATGGACGAAGGACCTTACTTCTTCAACTCAGCAGGGTTGTACCTCAGGAACTGGGTTGAAAATTTCAACTGGGCACTAGTATGGATATGCCTATACTCGCTGCCGCTTGAATACTGGGATGAAGATTCACTCCAAGAAATTGGCAGGGGATTGGGAGAGTTTATTAAGATAGTAGAAGAGACAAAACTTCACAGAGACACCTCATATGCAAGAATCTGTGTTTACATGCATTTGGACAAAGCCCTACCAGATGCGGTAATTCTGTTTCATGATGATTTTGAATGGATTAAACCTTTAGATTATGAACATGTTCCATTCAGATGTCACAGGTGCCATGCTCATGGGAATTTGTTCAGATATTTCCCTCTCAGCTCCCAGTCTCTGAATAAAGATACCAAAGATAAATCAGAACCAGATGGCTTCACCAAGTTTCCCTCTCGTAGAAAGCATAGTAAGAAACCCTCAGTGGTTGGGAAGAAAACTAACCATTCCTCCAATACACCTTCCACCAGTAATATCTTTGTCTTTCTCTCCAATTCTGATCCATCTACTGAGACTAGCCTTATCTCCCCTAATCCCACCCTCAAACCCTCTGCTCCCTCAAGCATTCCCAATCACCCTACCCTCATGTCGACTCCGAATGAGAAGCAAAATAGTGATTCCTCCGAGCCCAAATCCTCCCCTGCAACAAAGCTCCTGACCTGGAACCCCATCATCATGGACATTGATGATCCAAAAGCCAAACCTAATACGGAAAGTGAGGAGAATCCTGGAAGCAACCAACTAAGTCTCATGGAAGAGGACTCAGAAGGTATCGACTTTGGGGAGCCTGATATTCTAGGACTAGAAGATTCTTGTAGACGAAAGGACTTTGACAAAATCAATCCTCGGCAAATTGACAAACTCGAAGTGGTCCTAACCAAATTCCAACAACAAAAGAAACTGGGCATTCAGCTGGGCATCCATTGGGACAGCTTAAAAGTCATAAAAGAATCTAAGAAGAGAGGCCGAAAACCAGATTGGAAGCGCACCATCACTTTAGGGGAAATGTTGGTGGAGTCAGGATGATACCCCAAGTTAACCTGGTTCTTTAAACCCCTTGCAAACAGTTCCCCATGAAGCTCTTCTCATGGAATGTCAAAGGGCTCAATCGCCCTGGGAAATATAAAATGATTAAAAACATGATTCAGAAAGAAAGACCTAATATTCTCTTTCTTCAAGAAACCAAGTGTAATAGTGCAGCACTAGGCTCAATATTATCTAAAGCATGGCCTAGTTGTCATTCGGTAGTAGTTTATGCCTCGGGTTCTTCAGAAGGACTTGCGATAGCTTGGGATACTCAGTCTATAATGCTCACAAATTTTCATGCAGCGCATAATCTTATTCAGACCACTTTTCATCCTATTGGAACAAATATACATGGACACCTTTCAAATGTCTATTTCCCCCAGGACCAAGCCAGAAAAATAGCACTTTTGAACACCATGGAATTCCTAAACTCCAACAGAACTCACCCTCTTTTAATTTTAGGGGGGGACTTCAACATGATCACCAAGTTGGAAGAAAAGAACAGAGGAAGGCCAAGACTAGATCCAAAAAGCTCCCACTTTAAAGATTTTATCAACAACAGCTGGCTAATAGACCTTCCTTTTTCAAATGGCTCCTTCACTTGGAAAAAAAGAAGGACAGGAAGCCAACAGATTGCCTCAAAACTGGATCACTTTCTCATTTTGGACAATGTCATCTATCTCGGGGGGGACCTTTCTGCTTTTATACTTCCACTGGTAGGTTCGGATAATTTGCCTATCTCGCTTCATTGGCAAAATATTGGCACCCAATTCAAAAGGCCTTTCAAATTTGAGGCCTTCTGGCTCTCTCATCCTTCATTCAAATCCATGGTCAATGCTGCTTGGAAAAGTTTCACTCCACCAAAAGGGTCGAAAATTTTCCAGTTCCAACCAAAGCTAAAACATCTCAAATTCCTCATCAAATAATGGAACTCTTTAGTCTTTGGGAACATATTTCAGGAGAAAAAGATTCTCAAGAACAAAATGGAAGAAATAAAACAAAAAATCATCCACGAAGGAAGAACAGAACTCCTTGCTTCCAAAGAACAGGACCTACAGAAGCAGCTGGAGGAGCGGCACAAGCAAGAGGAAATTATTTGGAGAAAAAAATCTAGAATACGCTGGTTAAAGGAAGGTGAAAGAAACACAAAATTCTTCCACAGATCCACAGTTCAAAGAAGAATGCAAAATTGCATCAATCACATCACCAATCAACAAGGAGAACAAGTGGAGAAACATGAGGAAATTGAGCAAGTTCTTCTGGAACATTTCAAAAGCATACAACAAGAAGAGCTCACAATAGATAGGCAACAAGCCATTGACAAAATAACACAGCTGATCCCCAAGATGGTAAAAGCCGAGCACAATCAGATGCTATTGCACCCAGTCTCCCTTTAGGAGGTTGAAACAGCAATGGCACAATCTAAGGAAGGCAAGGCTCCAGGTCCTGATGGTTTCACTTCTACATTTTTTCATCATTTCTGGTATCTCATCAAGATGGAAGTCTGGCAGCTAGTAGAGGAGTCAAGGGAAACACATTGGCTTCTCCCCTCTCTCAATGAAACTTTCATAGCACTGGTTCCAAAAGAAGAGCACCCAAGCACTCCTGAAAAATATAGACCCATTGGTCTTTGCAATGTGATCTACAAAGTCATCTCCAAAGTCATAGCCAATTGACTTAAGCCTCTTCTTCCACTTCTAATCTCACCTGAGAAAACTGGATATGTGGAAGGATGTCAAATATTGGATGGCATCATTCTAACTCATGATGTCATCCATTCCTTAAAGAGTGTCAAGAAGCCAGGTATGCTCCTTAAAATTTTTCTCTCTAAGGCTTTTGATAAACTATGTTGGCATTACATTCAGCACATCCTGAGTGATTTTGGCTTTTACCAAATATGGATAAGATGGATAATGAACCTCATCATGACCCCCTTTTATTCCATCCTCATCAATGGTATCCCTTCCACCCCTTTTTCCCCTTCTAGAGGCATTAGACAAGGGGATCCTATATACCCCTTTATCTTTGTTCTCATGGCTAACGGCCTCAGTAGGCTGATCCACCATGCTGTCCAAACCCAACAATTACGTGGCATCTCCATTCGTGAGTCTCCTTCTACTACCCACCAACAATTCGTGGACGATAATATGCTCTTTGGTTACCCCTCTGTCCAAGAAGCTTGTTCCTTTAAAGCTATCTTGAACCTCTTTTTGTAGCCTCTGGTATGTCTATCAATGATTGAAAATCCCATATTTTCTTCTTTAATACTCGTCCCCAAACCCAAGCCAACATTCCCCGAATTCTTGGTTTCTCAATCGCATCCCTTCCTGCCAAGTACCTGGGCATGCCTGTCATTGATACTGCCATTAAAAACTCTTCCTAGAACCTTCTCTTGGAAAAATTGGAAGCCCGTCTCTCTTCATGGAATTTTAGAGCTCTCAATCTAGCGAGCAGACTCACTTTCATCAAGGCAGTGTTGCAATCCATGCCCCTCTATCTCTTCTCTGTTCTTGCTACTCCGAAATGGGTTCTCAAACAGATGAAGACTTTGGAACGCAGATTCCTTTGGGGGTATTTTGGAGAAAATCATAAATGGGCCTTTGTCAACTCGAACACGGTCTGCTCCCCAAAAGAAGTAGGGGTACTTGGGCTCAGAAATCCCCTACATAGCAACGAAGTCATGGGAGCTCGTATTTGGTGGAAATGGCTCTCGAATCCACACACGCCCTGGGAAAAACTTTGGACAGCCAAGTATGCCAATAATAGACCTCCTGAAGATTTGATAAGGCTCTCCCCAGAAGACGCAGGATCCCTTATCTGGAATGCGGCCAAACAACATTTTTCTCTCATACAACAACATAGTTTCTGGGAAATACGCAATGGAAACCTGGCCAGATTCTAGTTAGAATCTTGGCAGCAAAATCCAAAGTTGGTAGATACTCTCACCTTCACGAATGGAGGGAACATCACTGGCCCAAAGGAAGACAAGGTTAGCTAGTTCTGGCTACCCACAAGCTGCAAGGAATTCAAAAAATGGAAGCACCCAACTCATATTTCTCCTCACGCTTAGGATGCTATATGGGAGGCACCCAATGAAGAACTAAAAAGTAGGAAAATCAGATGTTCAGAGGATCCAGATATTCTTCGATGGGGCTACTCGACCAGAGGCATGCTCTCTACAAAGGAAGCCTACTCTCTTATGCATCATGTACCTCTCCCCCATGACCCGCTATGGCAATTTATTTGGGCTCCTGGTACTTGGCCAAAAGTCTCAACTTTTATCTGGTTACTCAGTCACAAAAGAATCCTCACTTGGGAAAACCTGCTCAAAAGAGGCTTCATTGGTCCTTCTCAATGTCTAAAATACAATCAAAGCAACGAAACAATTCAACACCTCATGATCTCCTGTAATTTGGCCATCACTCTCTGGGAGAAAATCTGCTTCAGGTGTCAAAAAAATAAGCCGAATGGGGACATAAATAATATCATTTGCAACTAGCCCAGGCATCCTTACAGCAGCTCTCTCCTCAATAATCTTTGGCAACTCATCCCTGGTCTTCTCTTTTGGTCTCTTTGGAAAGAGAGAAACAAGAGAATCTTCAAGAATCAAACCACTCCTTTGGAAACCAGCTAGAACAGCTTCAGCAATAACCTCCAAGAGTCTCTTGCACTTCACTCCTGGCAGGAAGAGGATCTCCCCAAATAGCCAAAGGAAATAGCCATATGGAAAAACTGGCAGCTTAAAATCACAACCATATCCATCGCTAACAATTGGAAAACTCCTGATATCCCGCTACATTGGAATCCTCCTCCACCAGGGATTATAAAGTTGAACTTTGATGGAGCCTCAAAAGGAAATCTAGGACAAGATGGATTCGGTGGCATCTTTTGAAATTCCAAAGGGGACATCCTTGCTATCTACTTTGGCTCCATAGGCTGGGATACCAATAACTCAGCTGAACTGGAAGGGCTTTGGCAAGGGCTGAATTTAATTCATCTCTACAACTTTTCCCCCACCATCATTGAGGGGGACTCCCAGATTCTCATGAATATGGTTAACCAGCTGCTTCAGGGCACCAGTTCAACGAAGGCAGCCACAAGTTGGCGAATGGCTACCAGAATCGAAAGAATAAGCAACTGGTTGAAAAACAACCAAGCAATATCTTTCACCCATATCAAAAGGGAAGGTAACAAAGTGGCAGATCTCCTAGCCAATCTAGGAGCCGACAACATCAACACTCTAAATCATGGTCCCCTTCAAATCATTCATGACAGATATCTTCTGCAAAACTACACCATGTTGGTGCACAATGACCACCCAGCTCCAGATGTAGATGGCAGCCTTGATTGATGGGACATCAGTCCCCGGACACATCTCGAGGAAGCTCGCATGGGGTGGCCATATGGCCCCCTGCAGCTCCATTACCTTCGCAATTACTCCACCAACTTGCTCTGAATTTACTCTCCCTTTCCATCGTATTCATCTCCCCATCCTGGTCAGTTGGTTAATGATGGAATTCATCTTGGGTAATCTAGAGTGTTCCTATCTTGCTTGCCGATCTCTACCTCCTCTGTGGAGCGCTTTCCCTATTTTGTGTGCTGAGCCAAGCGCTCGCACACAGACGGGGTGACGCTTCTTGCTATTGGGATGTTTGGAGACATTACTAGGCCATGATTTCTCCCATAGCTCCTTTTGATGCTCCAATTCCTTTCTGCATACCCAATTTGTCAATCACTACGGGCTCCCATCGCCTTCTTCTTGTTCTAATTGTCTCAGGAATATCCATACTACTTCTATATCCATGCCACGACTCTGTCATCGAATGCATTGTTGCCGTGGTGTGAGTCGAGGCCAGGCTGCTTGCTCTCGACCTTATACCAGTTCAGATGCAGAGACTTCCTCTGACGACATTGCGTGGGGGCGCTACCCGGATACTCGCAGCTAAAGAGGTTGCACTTGCCATATTGGTAATTTCCGCATTGCTCAGACCACCCTGCCTCCTTTTTCTGATCCACCAAGGCCTGTTTCCCCTGCCTCCCATACTTCTGATAGTTATGCCCTTCGCCATTCCTCTTAGAGGGAGGAATTCCACTTTGAATGCTCCTTCAATCAGCCCATTGTGACTGCCTTCGTTACTGTCACTCTGAGAGAAGAGATGCATAACTTGAATTTTCCTCCTATGCTCGGTCCAACTCCCTCTCCCCTTGGTCCTAATCTCGTGCTAGCTACGAATATTCCCGTGAGACCGGTTGCGCCCTCTGGACCAGCACTTTCCGACTTGGGCAAGCAACCCATGCAGGTGGACGTGGACATCACCAACAAGGACAACGAACCAAAGGAAGACGTCAAAGTTCCAAAGGACGAGTACTGGTGCTGCATTGTGGAGGAGCCACCTTCTCCAGCTCATGAGTAGTAATTCCCGGTTTCCTTGGTCTAACATGGTACATTCACTCAATTGTTTTGGGAGAATTTCTTATTTTTTTTGTTTTTCTTCAGCAGCAACAGCTGTTTGCTACTCTAGTATATTCTGTTTTGATATGTTATACGCAATGAAGAATGAGTCGTTTTCCCTCTCAAGGGCGGCGAAACTCTTTCTAAAAGAACTGGTTTCCCACTCAGGGCAGTTCGTTATTTTTGTTAAGCATGGACATCAAGCCCAGTCTTCAGGCTCCCATAGCTGAGACTGTGGCAGTTTTGTATCAGTATGTTTTAGAAATAGAATTAGTATTATTTAGAAAAAAAAGAAAAAGTAAAACAACTTACAACAAATACAGAAACATATCCAATTGGAACGATTGCAGCAGTTGTCACAGCTGCACAGAAAGTTGGTTTCCAATATACATTGCAAATTAAAGATGGAAATTTCAATGACAATACAACAATGGTAACATAAATTAATTTGCAATGTTTTTATATTGCTAGTTCCATCCTACATTTCAATTTAGTTTCAAAAAAAAAAAAGACTTTCTGTGTTCTTTTGTAGTTGCAGTTATTTGAAACATTTGCGCCGCTCTATGATGAAATTGAGCAAGAATTGCAAAAAGGCCATCTTCCAATTATGTTATTCAAAAACATAACAAACAGGAAAGAACGGATGGACAAAACACTTCGAACAACGCAAGGTACATTCGTCACAAAATTGAATGCAGAAGCAGCAGAAAAACTCAGAAAATTGAACCCTCCAACATTCTCTGTAAGTAAAAATGAAACAGTACCTCTACTACTCAATATGCAATTGTTTCTTCATCTATTTCTATTTTGACATATACTACTTGTCCTCCTCTATGAACAGATAAAAGCAACATTGACAATTGCAAGCATTTACTCTACGCCATTTGAACCAGTTTGTGTTGAATGCAATTCACCAATACCAGCCTCTACAATGATATAGGATAATGCAGTTGATTGCCTAAAGTGAAATAAAAATTCGTCCTTTTCCTATTCACAGTGTCTTAATTGCATAATCAAGTCCAAAAACACCAATTTGCAATGTTGCATCCGAAGCAAATTCCTCTTGAAACAGTTACTTCCCAACCTAGCGCATATGTATTTTCAAGACTATGTTAAAAGGAAACAAGAAACAATGTATATGCTACGTGATTTCGAAATCAATGGTACATTTACAATCAATGAAGACAACGAGATCCAATCTGTTGACAACAACGAAAGCCCTACCAAGGCTAGGTATACTTATAATTACTCTTCATATTTCAACAAAAAATCAGATATATGCAATTTAAATTATGCTATCCAAAATAGCAAGATTTGTACTAATTTTTCCCTTTTCTTTGTAGCACCAGCACTTCTTCAAACATTGGCTACAACAGAATCACATAGTAATCCAAAAATCAGTGCAAAGTTCTTCTCAAATTTTTTACAATATTTTACTGCTCAAATCTGCCTTTCTCAAAGTGTAGTATGTCTGCAACATTTTTCCAGAACAAGAATGTTTTCATAGAAAATTTACAAACAAAAATCACTAGTTATACTTATAGTGTTTCTTCTACCTATTCATAGATACTTTCAGACTTAATATATGTATATTTAAGAAATATAGCTTTTCTATTTGACGTTTACAAATGTTTTCAGATTTCATATATATATGTTTAATGAATAGAACCTGTCTTTACAATCTGACATTATATATATAAATGTTATAGATCTATTTAAAAATTTCCTGAAAAAAATATTTCTGCAGACATGATCCCTGGACTACTTCCAGACTTATGTCTTGTTGTTTATTGGTTTTGCAAAAATCATAATTGACATCCGGAACATTAATTCATCTCCGTAAAAGAGGGAGAGGCACTAAGATTATTTGTCCATACGATGTGCACTACAAGTAGCCGCCTCTGCAAATGAAGAAAGGACATTAATTTTTCATATATTTTTATGTATCAACTTTGAAAAACATCTCTCAATTTGGGCAATATTGTTATGGTAACAGAAATAGTAAATCACCATTTCTAAATTTATGCTTCCTTAGATTATAAGTTCATATTTTTTTTTTTGCAGATTCCTATATTCACTGTTAATAGCAATGCACCAAATTCTATTTCTAAACACTGTACTAAGACTAAAGTTAGTCTTATCTTCCCTGTTCTTCGCCTTTTTTATAATTTTCTTTACAATATGATTCTTCTTCACCTGCACTTTATGACTGAAAGTTTATATATTAAGCATTATTGGATCATTGATATTTACTTTTTAAAGTTCTTTTTCTACTTTAATATTCAAATACTCCAGTATTAGCTTTTGATAAGTATTTGTTTAAGAATTTTCACTAAATATTCGATTCCATGAGATAATATATATAATCAATAAACTATGCACGTACAGTGCAGATGCCACAAATGGTTTGAACAGTATTTCAAGCCAAGAATAGAAATATCCTTAAATAGTAGAATTCTAGTTTTTGTCTTTGTTGTATTTAATTGTTTTGTATTTGGAAAACTTACTTTGCACTAATTTCTTGAACTAGAAACTTAACTATACCTGTAATTTTTTAATATCTCAATCAAAGGACTTCATATGAGGCTTAGCCACATAACTGTTCATGCTCTTTCCAGTTTCGCCTTTCCTCCAATCTTGTCTTCTCCGCCTAGATGACTGCGAGGACACATCATGGATATAGCTCAGCAAGCAATGTTTCTATCTCAATCGATATTGCTCCAATAACCAAAGGGTTCAACGCAGGTTCAAACATATCCAACAATCAACTACTCGTATCATTTGAGTTCTTGATAAAACAAATTGGCTGGCTTTTCCATATCTGATACATTGGCTGAACAGGATCAGAGATTTGGGTGAATCTTTTAGCCAAAATGAAATTTTCATGTCTACAGGAAGAAAAAATCTATTGCTGATCGACTGTCAAAGCTAGGAGTTGAGAAAGATTTTGGCATCATGTACTACCACAGGCACAGGGTTCTGTTCTACTTCACTGAATATGTCTTTGTTTTACATCATACTTCTGGTCTCTATTATTAGGCCATTCTGGTATACTAGTGCTCCACTTTTTTTTGCTCTTTTGATACTTTTTGGTGCTCTACTTATATTGAGATTTCACTATGACTCTGGTACTTTGTGTGTCTGCATGCACATATGCCTTTCTGAACAGTATTAGTTTCTTTTTGTGTATGGGATGGGTTCCTTCTATTTTTTTGGGTATATCTCTGCATGTATGCATCTTATGTTGATATAGAATCTTTCTATATATATATATGATTAATTTCTTGGCCTGGTACATTATGTCAAAATCAGTGCTCAGGCATGTAGTGACTCTTTGATTTGGTAAATAGTTGAGATTTTACAGTATTGTTTGTTGTGATTGTTTTCGAATTCAATGGAGAAACATGTGAGAAATGTAAAATTAGATGGTACGAGACGTCATAATTTACCTTTTGTTTGACCCAGAATTTTTTCGTTAAAACTCTTCTTAATATGTCACCTTTATCCAATCCAACAGGGCATTATTTTCTGATTGTAGATCAAAATATACAAAGTGCCACTGTACCGCTTTTGCCATATTTCCACTTTGTTGTTTGTTATGAATATTTTATTTTGAGTCCCTACTGATGACACTGCTACTTTATTTTCATTTTTGGTTGTTTCCAATAGTCACTTTATGTTATGGAATTTTTGAAATCTGATCTTTATAATAACTAGCAAATTCAATTATTTCTGAAATCTGCTCTGACATTGACTCACTAATTGAGTTATTTTTACATCTTCTCTTACAATAAGTGACTAAATAATTGAATTATTACTACAGTACATAACTTGTAACATATTCAGTACAGAACTTCGAAAGTCATTTTAATACAATTCACATTTAAAAAAATATTAATTATAACCTTAGAGGGATTTTTGAATCGAATTATTATTTAAATATAATATATATTTTCAAATATATTGAATCTTAGATTTTTTTAAACTTATACATCACAATTATTTTTTAATGAAAAAGATGAGTAATGCTGAGCAAAAAATTTGACCACGCTTTATTATTACCGTATTTTTCCTTCAGGCTCACTACAAAATATGAAAAAAAGAATACACACTCTGTGTTTTTTTTTTTTTTTTTTTTAAATAAATAGTAAAGAAAAATTACATACCATCTTTTGCACTCTTCTTTTCTTTCAAAATAAAAACATTACACTGTCTGTTACAATAGCCTCTCGGGCTTCTTATTTTATATATGTCGCGCATATTAAAAGATAAAACAAAAACTATATGAAATGAAACTAAACTAAAATTTGTGGGGCCTATTACAAATGCGCTTTGTATATATTTAAAACAATACAACAAACCAAACGTTGTAAAACCTTTTTTCGTGTGATAAAAACATTAAAACATTTCATTTGCGCTTATACCGCCGGACCTGAAAAGAGATTAAATCCGCTTCATAAACTGCATCGGGTCCGAAACATAATATTACAAAGTAGCCAATACAAAAATTTCTGATGCCGATTGAAACGCAAACCTGTGATCAACTATTAACTACACCATATAAGATAGATCGGGTCTGTACTTATAGCATAACAAATGGTTCAAATAAAAAACTCAAAAATGCTGATTGTTAATCGGACCCAAGTTCAACTTTTAGCTGCGGCCTATAATATGCATCGGGTCTGGTTCCTTTCACTGTTCAATTGGGCTACAAACAAAACGCTCCCAATACGTTTCAACTTGCGATACAATATGATAATGCCGCGTGGTCTTGTGGACGCGCGGACCTTGGCTTAAGTGAAGGGAGATTGTTATATGAAATAACATGCGATGAACTCATCACATCACGACATAACAAAAGGCTATGGATTATATGAATTACTTCCGATTGTGATGAACGCATCAGAGTCTCCATCATCAACAAGACATTGTACTTGTAGACACAATACAACACAATATTTTTTTAATTAAACTGAAAATTTAAAAAATTATAAATATTATTTCTTAAAAATTGAATTAAAAATAAAAAAGTTATAAAATAAATTCCACCTTTTATTTTATTTTAGTACTAAAAATATTATTAGTACTAAGTTAGAAATAAAAATATTATTAGTACTAATTTACAAAAATCGATGAGCGATAAGCACCAGGTAGTAGTTACTCTGTCATACTCATATTGATGCCAAAAATAAGCTAAGCATATGTAGTAGATCTAATCTACACATCAAATGTGTATGTTCATGGGTCGTCCTAGTAATTATCAAGTGGTTACCATCATCAACACAAAAGTTGTTTTATTATAATTTAGATAGATTTAAACTACTACTATATAGCGCATAAATTTTTAATTTTTACTTTGATTTAATTATATTTAAACTAAATTAAGCAGCAACCTTATCACAAAGAAAATCCTAATAGACATGCTCAAACTCAAATTGCAACAATTATTTCTAATTTAATTTAACTATACTTTATTACAAAGCAAATCTTCATAACCATGCTCAAACTCAAATTGCAACAGTTCTATAATTGCATTAAGCATCATATGTAATATTCCTAATTAGCGACAACTAATTGGAATATTCTATTTTGTTTAGTTTTCTGTCTATAGTTTGTAAATAAATAAAAAGTGAGTGAAGAGGGTCTAACTCACTTAAGTGAAATAAGACATCCACCTAGTAGCACAACGTTGTGAATTAAGTGGGAGTGAAGTGGGGCCTAACACCACGTAGAGGAGGGGCCTATGTACACTCTAGAAGCTTATGCAAGCTTCTGCGCAAATAAGGATGAGGATGTGGAGGAGAGAGAGAGGCTACATTGGGTTTTGGGGGGAAACCAACATTATAAAAGATGGAGGAGCCTCCTCATTTCATTCATTCTTGAGTTGATGATTTTGGAGTGAGACTTATGTCTTCTTGAGCACGCTGGTTGTTTAGCCTGTCTGCAGCACTTTTTAGTGCATTGAGTGTCTCCAGTCGGAGATCTTGCCCTTAGCCTTGGGGGAATTCGAGTGCCTGCTCGGGCAAGGTTAGTTTTTCAGCATTTTGTGTGTCGTTTCATTGTTTGGGTTGTTGCGGAGCTGGAGCTTATTGAGACTGCACAGTCACTGGGAGAGAGGATGCAGTCCATTGTGGAGGAGCTCCAGATTGGGGTTTCTACGGGTGATTTAGCCGATATTTTGAGCAGAGGGTCAGCCTTTGCCCGTCGGAGGGTTTTGGCAGAGTTTGTGGCAGTATTTCAGCTGTTTCATTCTAGCCACTGTGCAGTGCCTTGGAGGCCAGCGTAATTCACTAGGGAGGCAGTGTCTGGTGATTTCTGGGGTTGGCCATTCTTGGAATGGTTTGTGGATCTTGTCCAGGTTGTTGAGGAGAGGAGGTTTTCCGATTTTTAGCTCATTCCGGCAAGGGGATCATCCCTTAGTCTTCATTCCATTCCAACAGTAGCAACTACATGGCAGTTTCCAACAGCTAGGACGCAGTTCCTAGAGCAGCCATTTCCGGTACTCTCTGAGAGTGTTTTCTCACTTGCCTTGCGCAATATTAGCCTATTGTACTCCATTAAATTTTTCAGATTAATAAAATGGCTCAGTATTTCTTCTCTATGTTTTTTGGATGAGTTGTCGTAGTTTCCGTAGTTGTCGTAGTTGCTATATTCTCTTTCTATTGTATGTCTATTATTGTTTTTGAGCATTCTAGTTCTATACCACTTGGTGCGTTTATATTTTTCTCTTAGACAGAGTCTGGAAAGGGCCAGGTAGCCTCCGGATCTCATCCTCTTTTTAGAGGTGAAATATCTGGTAAATTCCCTCCCAGTCCATCTCTGGTTGGAGTTTGCCATGTTTTAGAGATATCCCGAAATGGGATATTACGGTGGTATCGAGCATAGTTACGGCTCGGCAGTGATTATGACATTGGGAGAGAGATGAAACGAGAGGCAAATAGTTTGGAGAGCGATGATTGGCGGTAGAAATTTGCAGTACCCACAAAAAAAAAAAGCAGAAATTGGAAAAGGGCCAAATTACGGAGGTCGGATTTTGAAGGTTGGAATTAAGAAGAAACCATTTACAGGTTTTGGGTTTTGGGCAAGGATTACCTTCCCAAATTCTTATAATTTTCGAGTAAATTTTAGTGGTAAAATTAGAGGCGAAGTCAGGCGAAGTGTATTCTTGGAACAACAATGCAATTTTTGGAGGAATTTTGTAGACACGAGAGAAGGAGGAGTCAATGGCGGGTGATGATGATGCGAGAGGGTGGGGAGATGCTCCTCAAATCAGCACAGGATCTGTCGAGACAGATGGAGACGATGGGGCAGATATTTGCTGCCATTGAGGCTAGACAGCGTGAAACCCCAAGGGGTTTTCAGATTGGTGAGGGATCGGGCACATCCCACCATTTGCCGCAGCATGATACCGCGCAGCATATGGCATCACATACACCCACACGTTCCACTATGCCCACTTTTCTGGGTGCAGACATAGGGGCATGAGCACAGCAGGAGCCAGAGCCTAGCCACATGGGTGATTATTTCACCGAGTATCAGGCATATGGACAGGAGTTCAGGGATGCCCTTCCATTTAGAGATTTTGTTCAGCTCCAGCGGGATAGCAGACCCCACAAATTTCACAGAGGGAACAGGAGCTTACATGATGGGGGTTTACAGCGCACAGTGGGTAGATTCCATCTACCGACATTTGACGGGTCATCCGAACATTCGGAAAAAGCTTGGGTGGAGAAGTTGGATACCTCTCTCCAGCTTGACCGAGTATCGGAGAGGGAAACCATCAAAATGGTTACCTCGCACTTGGAGGATGAGAGCACACAGGATTGTAGGGAGTTCGAAGATACACCTAGTGTGACAGAGAACTCACCCTCATTAGAGACCTTCTTGGCCGTGCCGGTTGATATCGTAGTGGAGAAGGTAGAGCCTACACCAATAGAGCCATCCATTGAGGTAATCACCGGAGTCGTGTCCGAGTCTTCGGGTGGTAGTAGCACACAACAGATGGGTGAGGCGACAGGAGATGTATCCACATTCGATGAGGCACTAGGAGATACAGAGGTATTGGATGATGGTCGCAGACAGCGGTATCATCGGCTTCAGACAGACCTTCGAGTCTTAAAAGGGAAGGCCACATCCGTACGGGAGGCCATTTTGTTGCAGGACAAGGAGCTGGAGGGCATGAGAGTGGCTTGTGCCGAGTCGGCGGCCAAGTTGGCCCGCATTGGGGAACGACTGGATTCCCTGATGGTACAACCAGAGGGCACGTTGGAGCGTCAGATCATTCCCCTTCAGGCATGCATGGACGGGACTAGCAGCGTTGTTGGGACACCTCTTCCCATTCGAGAGAGAGACAAAGTCACCTAGTCAGATCTCATACGTTGACTTGGTTAGTAGGATGAGACGATCGGGGTTGCACAGGGTGTAGCATCCACATGTTGAGGTTGGATGGCGAGAGATTTTGAGTTGGTACCCGATGGAGTGGGTTATGGAGATAGTGGTGGACCCGGGTGTAGTTTAGCAGGATTTCCTAGGTGCTGGGAATACAGGAACCCAAAATTGGCATTGGAATCTAGGCGGGATCACCTATCATTTCCCAAGCAGGTCGGTTGACTATGTCTTGGAGGGTATAGTTGGCCTAGCAGTAGAGCATGCGCATTCACTAGGGGAGTTTCGGTCAGCTCCAGTGGCCAACCAGTTTATGGACAGACTCCCTAGGTTGTCTTGGTATGACACTTATACACGGGATCACGGGGTGGTCAACATACCTTGGCAGGAGCTTGTCGGAGGAGGTGGCATTGGCAGGCCACCAGATGGCGCCTTGTATGGGGCCAAGGATTCTTCACCTTTGTGTGGGGCACCGAGGACGCAGCGGAGCCGAGCTGTGGTGGTAACACTACCGACACATAGGGAGATTCACTTCTCGGACCCCCTGAGGAGGGTTTGGAGTGATGATCCATTCGTCGGCGGGTATAGTGATGCGACGGTGGAGACGATGATACCGATTGGGGGTAGTCCGACATGTAGAGGCACAGCTCTAGGTCATCACATCCAGGGATGTGTGGGAGCCTCTAGCATTGAGCAGTGGACTACCGGTGGACATGGAGTTGCATGGTGGTGTACCGTAGTGTGTGGGACTGCATTGTGGAGTAAGAGTGTCCTACATCACATTAAGAGCACGCGAGGAGTGACCGATGCCTGGACACAATCAGGGCACGAGACGGCACAAGGTGGTACAGCAGTAGCAAGGGGTATCCAGCAGTATGCAGGGGTATGCCTCAGTGTGCAGTGGCATGTCGAGGAGTACATGGATGATCGGTGGTATGCGAGGGTGTATGGTGCTGCACAGCAGGGTCTTAGAGTATTGCATCTAGGGAGACTCACGGACAGGGACATCGGGCTTACCTTTGGGGGTATTTCACCCAGGATCGATGGGGAGACAGATGAGTGATACTTGACGGTATCTGTGAGGACTCATGCACCTGACCCTCTTGTACATCACTCATGGGCACAGTCGATTTTGTCGTTGTCCTTTGGCACCTTGGGCATGAGTAGTAGGGTACGCGAGGCTCACCCAAGATATTTGGATGACACTCAACACACTAGGGGAGAGACTTCTCAACAGTGGCACTAGGTTGGGGTGCTAGTTGTCAGCCACAGGTTAGGGGGTGAGATGATCCTCTGCAGGGTGGCACATTAGTCATCACTGAGCCTACGCTTGGGGAGAGGGTCATGAGGGAGACATGCGTCACTTTTCCCTAAGGGCATGTCGAGATCATGCATGAGCAGAGGATACTGGGTATAACAGAGGTAGCATCCCAGTATATGTCTGGGCTCTAGACATTGTATCGACACTTTATCGAGAGGGTGGATGGAATATTCATTACAGATGAGGTGGCGGAGGTAAGACAAGAGGGCATTCCTTCTATATGCCAGGGTGAGGAATCTTTTTCATATGAGTCCATAGGATCCGTTGAGGACGCTTCTAGGGAGCGAGAGCAGTCATGCAAATATGGTGACAGTAGATCGGAGTTGCATTCTAGTGTTCAGGGTGAGCAGTCATGGGAATCTGCGGGAGATACTTTGGGTGAAGAGTCACTTGTGACGATTCAGCTAGAGCAGCAAGTGATGGAGCCTAAGTCGACAGAGGAGGACACTATTCACATTAGGCACGATATTCCTTTGGGGGAGATCCAAATGGGTGCCCACATTGAGCCGATGAGGGATATGTGGCTAAAATTGGGGTCAGCCATTAAGGTGGGGCAGTCAGATGCACTGACATCGAGTACGGTGACATCAGTTGCGGATCCATATCCTCTGGAGGTGTTGGAGGTTGATGGGATTGTTCTGCAGGGGGCCAGTAGACAGCGGGAGCATGAAATTCCTGATCAGGAGTGGGAGGAGGGGCGGTGGATATGGTGGAGCATCCATCTGTGGTTCGACATGTTCGACACGGGGATGAGCTTTAGATAGACGTACCATAGCCGGTCATTAGAGCTGCAGTACTTTCAGTGAGTAGTACTCTCCAGGAGTACATCAATGGAGCTTGCAGCATATCTTGCCCACTTTGGCCCATTATAGAGAGAGGGGTTTCCTTCTACAGGCAGCTCTCATTGGCAGACAGGGCAGAGCAGTGGGAGTTGATTACAGGTTGGCGGCAACACTTCAGGCGTGTTCCATATGCCGTTGTTATGGCTACATCGGATTCTTCTTCCAAGATGGACTGGCGGGAGAACATGAGTTGGTACCCTCTAGATGGTACGGTATTCTTTGTAGGGAGCACAGTCGAGCAGGGGCCCTTGGACATAACAGAGGTTATAGATTCCAGCTGGCAAGGTGGCACAGGACATCATTTCTTCAACACTCCATCCCAATTTCAGGAGAGCAGGATCAGCATGGGATTGAGTCACAACTTGGATTGGAGAGAGGTGATGAGTTGGTACACGGTTGAGGGGATATATTACACAATCACGGATCCTGAGCGAAGCGGGGGTCATGGTCTTCGCCTCTTAGAGCCATCGATCCTGGCTTGATCTGAAATCCGGCCGTGGGGCATGCAGTGCCATCCAGCCATGGAAAATGGTGGTGATGGGATCCGAGAGGATTATTGGTTGGATGGTACCCTGAGAGATCAATTTGGGATCCTGGCATTGAGAGATCCCTTCATATTAAAGAGATGCAGAGGACAGGGAAGATTCAGTGGTGCATCTGGGACCTTGGCACATTTTGCAGAAAGGAGGCTTGTTCAGGCAGTTGCTTGAGGGCAAGCAACATTTTTCTGGGGGGGACTGTAATATTCCCAATTAGCGACAGCTAATTGGAATATTCTATTTTTTTTAGTTTTTCTTTTATATTTTTTAAATAAATAAAAATCGAGTGAAGAGGGTCTAACTCACTTAATTGAAATAAGACATCCACCTAGTAGCACAACGTTGTGACTTAAGTGGGATTCAAGGGGGGCCTAACACCACGTAGAGGAGGGGACCTGTGTACACTCTAGAAGCTTCTGCAAGCTTCTGCATAGATAAGGATGAGGATGTGGAGGAGAGAGAGAGGCCACGTTGGGTTTTGGAGGGAAACCAACGTTATA